>JANHGB010051756.1:23048-48253 GCA_026283785.1 Coracopsis vasa | reverse complement strand
GGAAAATGCAGGTAATTTTTCCATAAAAGAAGAGGGATGATTTCACCAGAGGACTTGGATTTTCCAAAAGCCTCTTAAGGCTTGTTAGAAGGAGGTGGAGCATAGAGATTTGAAGGCAGAACTCCACTCTTGATGCCTAAACAGCTAAACTGTGTTTTTCTGAGCAGTCATTAAAAACCCCAATTGTTGCAAAGACAGTGGGGTGAGAAGAACTGACTGCTACCCACTTCCATTAGCCTTACCATCCCTTAGTGGATCAGAAGCCTTGGAGAAGATTGCTTTTTAAGAAGATTCATACAAAATAAAAGTTTATCAATCCAGAAAAAGTTAATTGGACCTGTGCACGGCTAGTAAGGCTCTAGTACAGTGTGCCCAACTTAGCAAGAGAAAGCAACGGGGCTCCCACACACTTGGTCTCATTGTTGTGTTGGCTTTTCTTCCCAATAAGCTTGTGTTTTCGTGAGCAACAGACTTCCCAGGGAGGGCAGAGGGGGGAAGTTGCAGACTGAGGGGCACCAGATAAAGGTTTATTGGAGCCATGTACGAAAACCTTGTTGTTTTTTCAGTTTTCTGAATAGACTCTAAAGTGCAGTGTAGGAAAAAATCTGATTATCAGATGTAATATTCACACAAGATTTTTGCAGTTCAGTCTGATCTTTGGGTGTATACAGGGTTTCAGTGTTCCTTAATAAATTACCTCTTCTTGTACCAATTAACCCCCTTCCGCGAGCGTTCAGTGTTTACTTGGGGCTGTGCCAGTGCTAACAGCTATGGTTTAACATTCTTTTGAATGGCTTGCAATTACTACTGGGAGCGAAGGCTACATAAAATATTAACACTTAAGCATCTTTTACACTTCTTTGAACGTTAGATTGTGTGTATAGTATAAGCAACTTTTCATTCTTACAAACCTGTTATTTGTCTAGAATTCCACTGGACCCATGAAAATGCTGCAGTTAAGTGGTTTCCGCTGATTTATTAACTTCCCTCAAAGTCTGATGGAAGTCACTCCATGCAAAATATTGAATACATTTTGTCCTTTAAATTGTTGCATACTAAATCCAGAAGAATAAGGTTTTCCACATTTTAAAGAGGTAAAATAACTTTGATAATAACTTTTACAGCATATTTGATTTTTTCCCCTGCTGTGCTACCACTCTGAGAAAATCAACCAGAGCACAGCTACTGTATTTGCGGAATCAATGCCATGACTGTTGGTTATATATGAAGAATAAGAGTTATAAGAAAACCTCATAAGAGACTAAGGCTACAGATCCAACTGCAACTTTGGATCTAAAATTGACAGCAGGTTCCCATCTTGAGAACAAAATCAATGAAAGCTAGAGATATAGGTATTCCACCTATGCCAGATTCATACTTCTGTTGTGCATGGATGCCCCTGTAGACAAGTAATGGTTTGCCTGGGTCTCCAGTTGAAGAGCAGATCCCAGCAATATCCCATCCCCACCTTGCTCTCCCATTGGCCTCATAAGATGTTCTACATTTTAAGGGAAAACAGACTTCATCGTTTCAGGTTCCATTGGCCACTAAATCAAGTGATTGAAAAATTTTGAAAACCTTGGAACTGATTCCGTAAAAACCCTCAAATGTTTTCAGGTTACATTAAGACATCTGTAATCTACAAAATCATCAATAAATCTCAAGCAATATGTATTTCTCATGATTTTCTTTCCATATCCAGCTTCTGTCCAGCAACATTTGAAATGAATCTTTCTCACATACTTTGGCACACCTACTTTTATCCCTGGAGGGACCTTAACAATGTGCAATACTGGAATTTTAAAGAATAAGGACATTAACTACATGCTCCTGACCTTTGAAAGACTTTTCACTAGTGTTTTCTTTTCTAGTCTTCTTCTAAATGGTAGTGTCTTCAGTTTTCTGGAAGTGGTTAACAAGGACACTTCATGTTGGTTCCCTTGTTTTCCTTTTTTCTAATTTTTTTCTTTTTCTTCCCCTCTCCCAAAAGCACATTGTCCTTCTCCATTCCGTTATCTTACTTCCTTCTATTAATTTATATAATTTAAAATCATCTGGAATAATCCCTTCTTTTCACAAGTAGCCCTTACATTTAAATATGTGAATAATTTAAATGAAGAAGACATAAGAAAGCAAAGAACAGTGTAGCACAGGTGAATTAAAATTTCTGAATACTCTGATTCTGAGTGATTCTGAAATATCTGATGAGTATATCTTGTAGCTTAACGTGAGAGAAACATTACTTCATTGAGCTTGCAGATATTCCTGGCACTAAAGCAACAAATTGAAATAAAGCAGCAGCGGGATCTAAGTATTGTAGCAAAGATAGAACTGGATCTTTCCTTCAGCAGTTTCAGGAACCTTTTAAGCTCAATCACTGTTTTCAGTTTTTAAGAGCAAAGTGCTCAGAGTTTGAGAAACAAACATTAAAATATAACAGCATTATTTTCCTACAACTATTTCTATAGAATAGAATAGGTTCCCTTTTAAAGTAAATTCTTTTAAGAAAGGAACATGAAATACAAAACATCCAAACTAAGCAATATTTTTGCCTGTAGAAGTGTAGCTTTCTACAACTAATATTTTTCAAAGTACCATGAGCACCATTATAAGCTTAGAATTCAAAAGCAGTTGAATCTATTAATTTTTGAGTGCACATCTATTCATCTTATGAATGCCAGCAGCATAAGCACCTTCTTAACGCTACTAATGGTATAAGCATGTGATTAATCATGGGCCTAGGTTCTTTGCAGAGCTGTCTAAATGAGGCCTTGTGATATATTTTGTTAAGTTAGATTTCTACCTACTTTTAACCTTAGAAAACATTTTATTGTATTGTTATCAGTGAGTTCACACACAGCTATAGGGTCTCATGATGAACAGTGACCACATCATTTCACAATCATCTTCATGGGTGAAATCACCATTGTTGGAAGCTTGTTTTGGAAGGAACTGTCTTTCTTCTCTTTCCCAGAAGCTGAGCCCTCAGTGCTGTTATTTCTCCAGCTATAGGTTAAGATAACACTCTGGGATGCCCAGAGACAGCAGGAGTCTATTGTCTGGAGCTGAAGTAGTGCTGGGGACCACCACCACCTCTACCAGAACTACCACCTCTTTGAGACAGCAGGCACAGATCAACTCAGGTTCATCTGTCTATCATGACCCTGTACTTTGAGGTGCTTTAGCGCCTACATTTTACCCTGCGCATGAAGAGTCTGTCTCTTCAGTCCATTGCGTATATTTAACGCCTGAAAAGGAAAGTTGGAAAACTTATGTGGAGTGTACACTGACCTAAACCTTTCCAAGAGGACAACCTAAGCATATTGGTTTTTAAATATGATCTTTCTCTCAAGTTTAAGCCTCTCAAGGGATGCTGCTTTGTTTACTTGAGATTCAAGGCTGAGTATAGCCATTCTTTCAAAGCCCTCAGCAGGCACAGCTTTCTTTTTCTGGGGGTACCACGTCATCTTGCCTGGGAGCAAGAGGCACACACTCTGTGCTGCCTCTCTATGAGAGTCCGTCAGACTGCTCTGCACAGGCACAGCTCCCTGTGGTGCTCTCTGCACTGAAATGCTGGTTCAAGGAACCAGAAAGAGTCAAGATTAAAAACAAACAAACAAAAACATCACAGAAAGGTAGGTCTGGACTTGATACATCTCCAGATAAAATTATTATACAATTAAGAAAAGCCTCAGCCCTGTACACATGCTTAATTTTATACACTAAGCCTATTCACTATGTAAAGCTGAACAAATGCACAAGTGTTGTCAGAGCTGAGGTCCGTCACACTAGTAGTAGATATGCATGCCGTTTCCATAAGCCACAGCAGCAAATGCATAATTTAATAAAAAAGACTTTTGTTCGTGTCTATTAAAAGAAGCCTATAAATCCTCCAAATAGTACATTTAGGATTTGATCCAAAAGTTACTTAAGCCGATGGAAAAGCTGTTATTGATTTAATAGGTATTTATTATATTTGGCTATTCCTTTAGCCGTCACTCTTTCCCTCTCTGTCATCTCAGCTGAGTTCCAGCCCCGTCTCCTGTATCTTACCACTATGTGGACAGCATATGTTGTTTAAATGAGAGACTTGTTCATTAGTTTTGTGTTTGAACCATGCCAAGCACGTCCCGATCCTATCTGAATGCTAAGATGATGGTAATAGATGACGGTCATAGATGACATAATTACAGTTATAACAAAATACTGTGTTCAGCCATGTTAGACACTCATTTATTCCACAATCAACAAAGGATCTAACATATTCACGATAGGGAAACATGTATCTAAGCAACAGTGCTGGTTGTGAACATACTCTGCCTATTTTATTGCAACCTGTTTTGCTCTTGAGAGCAACTGCGAGTGCTGAAGTTACTTGTTTTGTGTTAATTCATTATTTCTTTACTGCTGGAAAGAGCTGTTAGAGTGAACCACTTTTCTGAATGCTGCTTTTGTATTCATGAGACCTTGCAAGCGCAAACAGGAGGTAGTAAAAATTTGACAAGGAAAGATAAAAGTTCATCTTTTATTTTCCAGGCTTTAGCCCTGCTTTTATAAACCTAAATCAAAGCTCACAAAAAAGCTTATAAAACTTTTGTTAATGCTTGCTGCTCCTCTTCCTGTGTGATAGTTGAGACTTACAAAGGAAGCAATTTGACAGATGCTTTTATTTTTCAGTCACATGAGGTATGACCTTCAGATAACAAGAAAGTTTAGGTTTGATTGGGCAGTCCTTTTCTTGATTTTAAGCAAAGGCATATATTTAAGTCCCTTTAAAATTAACATATCTTCTTAAGTGTATTTACAAAGCCGATCTAACTAATCTTTCCTGGAGCTATCAGCTCTAAATCCACATCAGTGAGTAGCTTCTAGGCTGTTCTTGTGCCTTGCTTTTCAGTGACTGTTCCATGGTGCTCTGGAGCAGCACTGCAAAATAACTTGCTTGTTGATCAGGGAAATTCCTAGCCTGTTTATCCAAATATGAAACTCTAAGTACAGAACTTTGTCTTAAGTCAGCTTTTCTCTGAAGATTCGGTGCCAAATGGGACTTCACTGTGTCATTGCCTGAAAGGAGCAATGTCCTGTCCTGTCCAAGCCAAAGCACTGTCATGCTTTGCTGTTAAAATAACAGCCAGGGGCTACAGTATTCTGGAGAATGCAGGAGACCTGGGCTCAGTTCCCATTTTTGTCTGAAGTTGCTGCAGTTGGCATCTATGACTGCCTTGGGGCTACTGGGCTTCTCCTCCTGCTAGAGCTGAGAGAAGGAGCCATTTCTGCAGCCACCTTGATAGGGTACTCAGTGGTGCAGATTCCTGCCTCATAGCTTGATCTGTATCTAGCAGCCAGTGGATAAAACATCCCCAAAACCCCTTTGGGAGCTATGGTTTCTCTCCTACCCCAGGGAGCGGCGTTACTGGTAGCTTAATGCCTGCCTCTTTGTACTGATGTTTGAAGAATGTCACAAAAATAACGTGCTAATGAAGCTTAAGTATCTCTACACGGAAGTGGCAACCAAGCAGGGGTTTTCAGGATCAGAGTTTTGGATTACCATCTAACAGCATCTTTAGCCACTTCTCTTTCAGTTCTGCTCAATTGGATCTTTCAGCTCCCATTAATGATGAACTGAAGATAAGCAATTTCATATAGGATTGAAATTTATAAGGCTCAGGAATGTCACAAGAAGATAGCAAACAGTTGTAATGTAAGGCAGTGGATTAAAGTAGTGAAACGGGGGGTGAGGGGAAGAAAAAGAAAGCATCAGTGCTTCTCCCTCATCCTGATTTTGGCAGATTGGGCTTACTTGGTGATGTAAGACAGATTTTTCTTTCTGAAATAAATTTGCTGAAAAGTCTGTCATAATCTGCAAAACAGTTCTAAAGTATAAAGGAGGTACTTCCAGAATAACTGGGGGGAAAAAGAAGTGATGTTGATATTTTAATGAGCATTTTCTCTTCATTCTGAGAATAGCTGCCATGTGCCCTTACTTTTCTGAGAGCACAGAACATTTTCTGTCATTCAATCACTACTTTTCTCACAGCCAGAATGAAAGAGAAATAACACGTACACACACTCACACGTGCACACACATGCAGAGTCTTTCTCTCTCTGATAGTTCCTTAGGGAGTTCCATCATACCTGAGTTTATGAGCCTTGAATCATCTATGGCCAGTGGATTTAGTAATAAACAGAGTGGAAATGTTCTTCATAAGAGTTCAAAGTAAATTTTGACCAGCCCCTGCCAGACATTGCTTCCATTACATTTTACTGTAATGACTTCCTTTGAGTGGAAAGAATAGAGAAAGGAAGGCACCTTGCACATCTTTAAAATGTGTTTTGAAATATGACAAGCTCTGTAAATGAAGGGCATTTAGATGGTTTTATAGTGCAGTTTTTCAGGCTCTTTTGCCATGCTGGAAGCGGGTGCCTGGGAAGTACATTCAGCATGGTGAGGTGTGAGCCTGAGGGCTGCATAAAGGAGCTATAACTCTGTATTTAAAGCAATGATTGTACCTCTGTATTGTCTATCAGCCTTTGACTGCTGGAAATCTGCCTCAGTTACGCAAAGACTGAAGACCCACCTTATCACTTAATAAAATGCTGCAAATTCCACTGGACATAGCACACCTATACATACAAGAAGCAAGGATAGCCAACACTGTTAGCTGAATCTACTTCATCTTCTAATGATATTCAGAGCTACTAAGAACAACCCCCACTCCTGGATATGAACAGGTTTAAATGTCTCCATTTTTAAACCTTGGAAATTAATTATGGGCTTTATTTTTGTGGCCTGTGTGGTGAAATCACAGCACTTGGAGGAACAAACGTTTTAAAACACTGGTTGGACCCAAAGGAGCAGCTTGATTATTTTTATCCAAGATATAAAAATACCAGACATGTATTTTTATCTCCCTTTGACGGAATCTGTGGACTGGAGGTAGGTTATAATCCTTTCAAAGAGTCCTCAGAAGTGAGAATTATAGGCACTTCAGAGAATTACCTATATCCCTCTAATAAATTCTCATGAGGTTTGTCTGAAGATGGTGGTAGTTCAGAGAAGGCCATAAAGATGCCTGGGGGACATCATAGTAACACTTTTGCGCCTGTGACAACTGAGGGAATAGTGGGGAGCATGGCAGAAACGGCATGTATTAGGTAATGCCCCCCATCAGACCGCAGATGTGTGAACTAGCTTGAAACTTTCATTGGGGTTTTTATTAGACTGTGATACAGTCCCAGCCTCTTTGCAGTTTCCAGTGCAGCCAGTTGCTCACAAGTTATACCAAATTAAAAATACCTAGTGCTCAAGCTATTCTGCACTTAGGGGTGGAGTGGGGAGTCCCAAACAGATAATATTTTGGGTGGTTATGCAGCCAGGTTCCTCTTATGCCTTGTGATCCTTCTTTTGAGAGCCGTGGCTGCTTAACTGCTTTGGAACAGTAATAGAGGTTTAACCTAAGGAGCAATGGTTAGATTGTTTGATTGGATTTCTTTGGGTTTTGTTTTTTAGGCATTTTCTTAATGCCACTTACCTATTTAAGTTAACATAATTGACATCTTTGGTACACAGAGTTTTCTTTTAATCTAATATACATGAAAAGTTATAACTTTATTATTAAAAGTTGTTTCATTCATGTATCTTGTTTCTGCCTAAGTGAAGCAGCCCTAACATGAATTGATGTGTCTCTATGAGTGACTTCACTGTCAACCAGAGAGCTGAGCTGCAACAGTGGGTGTTTAAGGGGAAAGGGTGAATGGGGGAGATCACAAATGTGGTCGTGAGACAGTGAGAAAGGGCAAGCCTCTCTAAATATAGGAACTACAGGAACCCAAAGAGCTCAGATTGTAAGAAAGATGGCAGGTTGTAAAATAAGCAACAAGCTACAGTTATTTGTTCATCCTGCATGTGGTTCTATTAAACAGTGAAACACTTTGTAATAGAATGCTGTAGCTACCAAAGTTTTGCATAAAATCAAAAATCATTAGACAAATTCTTGAGAGAAAAGGTCATTGAAGGCAATGAAAACCACCAGCATACATCCTCTGGCTTAAAAATTCATAAACCCCAGGCTGATGGAAGCTAGCAGGATATACTGGAGAAGCCCCATGGTATCTTTATGTAACCACAAGCTTCTGCAGGAAACAAGAGAGCAGAGTGGATGGATAGCTGCGCTGATCCATTATTATGTCACTATCTTCTAGGTATTAACAACTGAGCTGAGCACAACCCAATCTGAAAGTCCTTGGATGGCTATGACTTCATGTGCAACTATTAAAGCACTGCTAAAGAATTTCAGAAAATCTTCTGGGGTCTCCAGATGTTCTTAAAATTGGATAATTCTGTGTAGCTCAGTTCAGACAGATAAATATGTCTGACTTCTGCATGCAAGCTGTAAAATAGGCATAGAAGGACAGCTAGAGAGCATCACAGAAGACAGGAAAAGATGGTGACGAGAGGAGAGAGAGTAGAAATACTTGCATAGATCATCAGCAGAGATGGATTCTTTGGTTTCTTTGGGTTCTTTCCCACGGCCAAGGAGAATTAATTGCTCCAAGTACCCAACCCTTTTCAACCCTGTCACTGACCATAGCAGCAGGAAAAGAATGCATCCCCTAGGCCCATTTTTGCATTTACTTTAAGCTTTTCATTGTAAAAGCAATGCAAACTGGCTTTGGTATAAGTAAGAATTAAGTGTGGCACGTATCTCTACGAAATCACAGGGGACCACAGTGAAATCTGATATCTCACTACACACATTTGTTGACTCGGCTCCCATTAGAACCTGATCATCTTTTTAAACAGATTCTGTAAATGAGCTTTAATATTTTATATCCACTCAAAGCTTTTCAGCCCAAAGCACTTAACAAGCTTAAAGACGTGAAGTGGGAACTAGCTTTTGTTCTGTGTATGGACAGCACCTGGTACAATGGGAGTCAGTCTGAGTCAGGTCCCCATGTGTTCGTACAATAGCAATAATTGTAAGAATAATATGAACCACTAATAACATGAACAGTAGAATGGAAATACTGACATTTCTGGATCAGAAAATATTAGACAAAGAATGAATGAGACAAACTTACATTTTTAAATAAGGAGTTACAGAAAGTAACCAGAATCCAAACTAAGGAGTCTTCGCTAATTCTGAGGTCTGATCTATAAGACACATCCCACTAACATAAGCATCAGAGCCTATTTGTAAATAAGTCTATTTTGTGAAAAACAAGAAGCATTTCTAAATAAGAGGAATAAGACAAATGTGAGGATTTGACTAGTAAGTCATGATATAGATATATGTATCTATTTACACCATATAGCTGTGCATTTATAGACTTATGACAAGTGTATAGGACTTGAAGGATTGCTGACACCATTTAAAAAACAACCAAACAAAACCAACAACAAATATGCTGCACAAATATATAGTAGTTACTTCTACTCTTTGGAAGGTAAGGGCAGTTTCTTATTGGTAACCTGACTAAATGTTTGAACTCATATTTTGACCAAATTCCCAAATAATTACTCTGAGCTTCTCAATAGAAAATTGAAACCTCTGTTCTTCTATTAGCAAGCCTAGTGAGCAGAGTATACAAGTGGGGTGATTTATATGCAGATTTTGCTATTTCTAATTGGACCACATCTGCAGTTTGGACCATACTGAGTGATAGTGTATGATCTATTCTCTTCAGTGGCTGGGCAAGTAAGCTGAAGAACACAACAAATATGGGAACTATTTAAGGAGGCAAGAGGCTACTGGATGTCATTATTTCTCTTTCGCTGAAGCCAAAGCAAGTCTTCTCTAGAGGTGGAAAATATGGCTATTGCAGAAGGTAGTCGAGATTGATTTTGAATATCCTTGGTAGTTTAGAGTGCTGCTTAATTTAAAATAGCTTTCCAAAGTCAGTCTTCTTCATGAGTCAGTGGAAACATACACATCCCTTTGCAAAAGCAAGCAAAAACCTTGAACAGCCTCGTTTTGGTACAAATTGGTCAGTCTTCAAATGGTTCAGCTAACTGGACAAACCTCTCAACCCTCCAGGCTGCTCAGGCACTCTGAGACTTCCCTCCCCAGTGACCTCAGGGAAGCCAGTTTTGTGGCTACAGCTAGACATAAACTTAGTCATAAATGTCTCTGAGAGCTTGAAATCTTGTCATTAAGATTATGGAGTCCATTCCTGCAGCCACCAGAGGTCCTGTTTATTTGAGTGCAATAGCAGGCACATAAGCAGGTTAGAAAGTATCAAAATACTAAGCATCACACTTTGTTATTGCACAGGCATTTCCTCTAAGCAAACACTAGTAAGCATTATGTTAAAAGTCAGGATTTGGTTTTATATCTTTTATACCAATAAATGACCAGGAGCTCAGATATTTCTCCTTGGTTAATGGCTCTCAGCACTTTACCATTAATTACCAAGAAATGTTTCCTATGGTTTAAATGGTTTAAACCCAGCTGGTAACTAATAGCATCACTTGACAATATAGAATCATAGAAGCATAGATAAATTAGGTGCAGACATAGCTGAAGAACTCTTGTCCACAGGGTTTCCATGTTTTGAAGATAACAAGATAAAAACCCAGGTTAATATCCAGACCTTGCTTAGTTGCAACTATTGGCAATGACAAGAAACACCCATATGTTTGCACATGAGGCATACTGTGTAGAGAAGTAACCTAACAGTGTGTTTTACATAAATACTTTATCATTGATTCATAGAATGATGAATCATAGAATGGTTTGGTTTAGAAGGGACCTTAAAGCTCATCTACTTCCAATCTCCTGCCATAGGCAGGGACAACTTCCACTAGACCAGGTTGCTCCAAACCCCGTTCAACCTGGCCTTGAACTTATAAATTTAATTGAATTTATAAATTTAATTTATAAATTTAATTTAGAAAGGTAAAATTCTCTTAAACTCTATCCTGTTGCTGACAGGAATTTTCACTATTTAGTTCTAAAACCCCTTAGCTTGTCTACATTGACTACCTACAACTATTCACTGTTGTAGGTAGGCATGGTGTTTTGTTTTGTGAACAAAGTCATAAATCTTTGACATCTGAAGAAAACAATAAGTTTTGAAGGTAGCTATTCAAGTATTTATTCTGACTTTGTAACAAAACATGAGGTACACAAGTGAGAATTTAAAGTAATTCGCATCACTGTGGGCAATGTGAAGGGCATAAGGGACCATACATACTGAACTGAAAAGCTGAGGGAATTAAGACAGAACAAGTCAGTATGGAAATCATGGAAGCAAGAAGGAAAAGTGTAAAAAACTGTATTCAGAATTTAAGTGCATATCAAGGATCACTCAAATTGAGATCATAATGTTAAGACCAAATGATATATTTGACTGTTTTCATCTAGGTATGTTAACAAGTTTATCATGCACAATTTAGGAATTTCTAAAATGGCTTTATTATCTAACCTTATATGCTAGATAGAATATCCAGAAATGCCAGAACTATTTATCTTGTTGCCAAAGACACAGCCAAAATATTAAGTTTGGGGTTAGTAGGTGCTTTCACTGTAAATGGAAAAATATTTCTTTAATGTATTATTTTTCCTTGAAAACTTTCGCGTGAAATAAAATCTTTTCTCAACCAGTTCCACATGTGACTTATTTGAGTTAAACTGTGTGGAATTAAGTCTTAACAAGGGACCAATCTGAAACCTACAGAAATCTCTGGGACCCTTTCTTTTAATTTGAATGGTCTTTTGATCAGGCCTTACATGAAGAAACACATTTATGAGTCCCAGAGATGGAACTCATTAAAATACATTTCCTTTATTCTACATGTGTAACTTAAATGATTTTATATTTTATAATTCCCTATGAAAGTACTTTATTATAAGTTACGTAAAGATAGGGAAGTTCTAGTGATACAGGAACCAGAAGAAAAACATTTGCTGATACAAATAAATATTGTTCTAGTAGCTTTTAAAAAACCTGCATTATTTGCAGTAACAAAAGATAGAGTCGTATGTTAGCTCTTACACTGTTTTCAACAGCACAAATGTTGTCATCACCTTTTAGGTCCATGTTATATATACACTTTAGCAAAAAAGTGTTTCAGCAAGATCTACAGGGGAAGTTAGGTTAAAGATATCTGCAATGTTTTTACCTGAATAAACCAAAAACCCTCAGCATCCGTTAGCTCATGGCATTGATAAATATGTCCAAAACCATTGTGCAAAACATCTGTGCCATCATGCAAGAGGAAAGATGCTCAGCCTCATGAGTAATATTTTTGTGGAACAGAGAAAAAGAGGTTTTCTGCCATGGTCTAACAGCTCAAGACAATTAGTATTACAATATGCAAAAGCCAATATGCGGCCTTCATACATGGCGAGGGTGGAGATCTTGACTCTAAAATGGCAACAGGGGATATCGCATCCTGAGAGCTGACAACCTGATGTGAACTCATGGAATGGGAATAATATAAACATGGATTTTTATGGTGCTTTATTCCTCCCTCAGAACTGCCATGGCAGGAATGTGCTTATTAGGAGGGGAACCTTGTATTATTATTTGATTTCTGTTTACTGCCAAGGACACTGGCAGAAACCAAGGCTTTCCTGCGACAGGAGAGAGGATTCTGCCAATCATCTTTTTTTTTTTCTGCTAATTTTAGTGTAAGAGAGCTGAATTATAGCACAGAATGCTTACGTAGCTGCCATTTTACAGTTGTTTTGATGGACTGCCTTTTGCAGGTAATGTTATTTATAATGTCCTAAAACCCTACTCCACAGCCCACGAATGATACTGAAATTGCTGGTATCATTAGAAATTGAAATATGAATTGACAGACTACAGCCCCCATGGGCTGAGATCAGAACAGTTTAATAACTAAAGTACAATGTAATAATAATAATAATAATAATAATAATGGGAATAATGAGAGAGAACATAAAACCAAAGGGGAAAAGGAAAAAGAAAACCAAACCAGTAAACAGCAGTGATGCATAATACAATTGCCTGGAAAAGAAAAGGCTCCAGAGAGATCTTAGAGCAGCTTCCAGTGCCTACAGGGGCAGACAAGAAATCTGGAGAGGAACTTTTTACAAGGGCACATAGTCACAGGAAAAGGGTGAATGATTTGAACTGACAGAGGACACACTTAGATTAGGTATACGAAAGAAGTTCTTTACTATGATGGTGCTGAGGTGTTGGCACAGGTTGCCCAGAGAAGCTCTGGCTGCTCCCTTCCTGGCAGTATTCAAGGCCAGGTTGGACAGCACTTGGAACAACCTGCTCTAGTGGAAGCTGTCCCTGCCCATGGCAGGGAGTTGGAACTGGGTGAGTTTTAGGGCCCCTTCCAACCAAAACCTTTCTGCGATTCTATGATTCTAAGAATCTTTGGGGAACAGTTTTAAATTTGTCATTTCATTCAGCCTTTGTAATTAGAAAAGCAATGTTTACAATGAACTTTAATTCTGATTAATTTAAAATTGTTGGCCTTTATTCTCCAAAAGAGTATGTTCCTTTGGATCACAGTGATCCACAGTATTTCCATTAATATAACAAAGAAGAAGGAGCGAGAATATAGTGGCTTGTTTGTTCACAGTGGAAATGCTTATGTGATCTATGTGAAAACTATTCTTAGTTAAACTAAGTTTAACTGATTTGAACTGTAATTGGATAAACCAATCAGATTGAAAGATGCTTTAGGTGTTCTCATGATCAAATGTCAACATTCAGCAGTTATCTACTCTAGAAACACCAAAGCAGTGATTTGCACTATATTCCCTACTTAGTCCCTGAAAGTACATGTTTTTACCTTGATCTTATCTATGTCATATTAGGGGGTGAGTTATATTCATGTTACTTGTCATATCTTTAAATCTGTTTTGCCACTACTATTATCTCAAAGGATTTTTTGTGTGTGTCACTCTACACCAAAAACATTTACAGAGAAAATATCAGAAAAAAAAAGAAACAAAAGAAAAGAATCCTATTTTGAAAACAAATATGAAAAGAATAAATTTCTGAACCCAAGTTGTTGTTCCATTTCAACATCAAAGTGAGAATTAATATTCAAGATATCTAAGACCTTTGAAATAAACTCCTGAAGAATTCTCATGTGCTTTATATATATAATATATATAGATATAAAAAAATTGAGTCTTTAAGATAATATAATTTTTGCATGTCAGTTTTTCTTTAACATCAACTTTTTGACTGTTTCATTGAGACTTCAACAGACAGTAGCTTATTTTTCCACACACTTAAGCACCTGGAATTTTTGGATAAGGATATGACTAGTAAAATTTACCATAAAATGTAACTTTATATGAGAACTAACACAATATTTATAGAATACATTCCAATATTTGCTTTTTCAAAAGCAAACTTGATACTTGCAGGAAGAACATCACCTGCATTGCAATGCAAAAGTGGAAATGATAAGCTGATGAACACAAATAAACAGAGATATTCTCTTTGAAGTCACTGCTTGCTTCCTGATTATCTCTGTTTCCCACTTAAAGATCAATAAATACCACGCACAAAACTTGGTAAAATCCTTTCTGATGCTTTGAAGAAGCTATGGATTAGGCCTTAAATCAAAGACAGAGATGAACAAAGAAGGTTTTAAAGAGAAGGGTTTCACCAGATTAGACACCCACACTTTGAGTTTCAGACTTGACTGAAGTAAAATGAAGATTTAACATTAAACTCAGGGCATCAGTTTTAAGCCACTACTTTGGACTGATCTATGCCTTGTTCACTGTAGCTTCAATCTGCAAATCACTGCAGCCTCATCCCTTATTCACCGCAGCCTCAATCTGCAAATGGGCATAAATCATTTCTGGGAAACAAGCACCAACTGGTATCACCCAAAGCAATCTTTCTGCCCTTCTTTTCTTGAATCTGGTCCTCTGAAACAGAGAACACCAAATCTGACATACTAGAAATCAACTCATCTCCCACTGAAATTCATGGATTTGGAAGGCAGCTGCTTGTATCCTGCCAAAATCTTCTCATACACTCATCTTTGTACCTTTTTCTGTTGCCTTGGATCAAATCTAAAATTGAACTGATGTTATTTGATTGCTTTTTAATGATGACTTTGAACAGTTTTGGTGACCATTGCCTGGTACTGATGGATAGGTTTCTATGTACAAAACACTAGTAATAAAAGCTGCTGTCTCTTCCAGAGAGGCAGTGGACTTGAATGCAATGTCCCTTTCTTTTCTCGTTTAGTGATGATTTCTTATAACCTCTTGTCACATATGTAAGCAGTGAACATGCCTGTACATTTTCTTCTCCTAATATATCTTGAATTTTGGAAGTGGTTCTGATTACTAGCTGATGCTCTTAGAACTTTTAACATGTGTTAGTACCCAGTCAAAAATGAATGAACTGCCCCCAGTTTCTAAGGGATAACTATCCAAGACTTGGCACAAAATAAAAATATTAAATCAAATTTTCCCATTTCTGCAGGAGTAAGGAAAAAGCCACATCAAAACATTGCATAACCAGAGCACCCACAAAAGTTGATTATTCTAAGATTCCAATCATGTTTCATATTAAGGAGTACCATACCACAAGGTTAGTTGTTTCAGCTGACCCTTGCTGAATCCACCCCTAACCTACTAACCCTTGTTGTCATCATATTGCAGTTTTGCAGAGGGACTAAATCCCTGGGTACAACTGGGGATCATTATCACAGGGGAACAGAAAAATCACCATATTTCACTGCATACAGCTCAGAAAAAGTTAGGATTTTCACACTGATACTGCATCTACTTGAATCCCTCCCTTTCCTCCTCTCAAGTCATGGCCACTGTGCTGCCAGTTCTGCTTCTACCTAGGTTTTAATCTCTAATTACTTCATTAAGTGTCAGTTATCAAAGCTTTTCTTTCCTTAGTGTACATGCTTACTATTATTTAAGATCTGCACACGTTTTTGAACAGAATAGCTCAATATGATAATAGAGGGTCATTGATCAGAAAGGGAGCTGGACTGGAAGGTGTTCAAAAAGCCCTGACTCCCCTGTGTTGAGGGTTATGTATGGGCTCTGTCTACTCTTTCATAAATAACGCACATAGATAAAAGCACTCAGTTGAAGTCAAAGAGTCTGAGTAGGCCTTGAATCAGCTTTATGTCATAATTTCTCACAGTCATCCCACTGTTCTGCTGTTTTCATTTAGAATGAATATAAACTATCCAGATTTAGTGTGAGTGTCTGCTTTCAGGAGCAGTGCACTTAGGGATTCACTAAGTATGTGAAACAAATTCTCAGTACCACTTTTTAAAGAGGAATTGAGACTAAGTAATGGAAATAGCAGAGCCCCTGGGATTGATTAAAAGCGTGTTGAGTTCTCTAATATTCAAAGCACGGTAATTAGAGCCGTATATGACACAGAACTGTAAAATCCAGTCAATCAGATGCTCACGTACATGGGCTTTCCTTACAGCGGTTAGCTAATACCAGAAATGTTCCTTACATGTCATGGAAAAAGCATTACTATTTAGGAACCTGAGACGTCGCATACTGAAATCGCATTCCCGCTACAGTAAATTGCTGTTTATGTGGAACACACCATATTATTTTGGAAGCCTATCCAAGGGTCCATATTTTATGTCTGAACAGGCCATGGTGATTACACTCCTCCGTGCGTCATTTGTTTCTCCTCTGAAAACTGTGCGTGTAACCACTGCCCAAATGAAAGCATAGAGGACACAATTACCCCTTCCCTCCAGTCAGGATGGGAAAGCTGATATAAGAGTAATAACCAAAAGCCAGGTCTTTCCTACATTTATTGTCACACCCATCATAGCCAGTAACATTTCTTTAACAATAGTCATTTATGAAGGCCTGGCTTCTGTGGAAAGATTTACTAACAGCCTTAAGTGGAAACTCGACTATAAAACTAACATGCTCATGGAAATAGTACTACAAAGATATAAAAATAATGCACAAAAGTAACCCATCGATGCATTTACTGTAAAACCCAAGGACTAAAAATAAAATAACCTCAAAACATAAAATGAATACATTTTTCTCCCCTTTTTTTTTTAAACACAGAAGTAGCTTTAGTGGATCGTAACCTAAAAAGAGCATTTTGTGATTAAAGTTAAAAATGTTTTCACATTTTGCCCTTCAAAGGCTCAATTTCACTTTTGCAAGAATTTGGCAGTGTAATGAAAAGTCTCTTTAAAGATAAAAAATGAAAAAGAAAGAGAGGAATTAAAAAATGAAGTAAGATCATCAAAACTGGGTAATATTGACTGATTTTCTGTCATTCTCACTACTCCAGTTGCTGAGCATTCAAATCCTAAAAGAAAACATACCACTGTCTCCAGAGATGCTGTGTCAACAGAAATTCCTTCCGCTGGCATGATACAATATCTGTTTAACTAATCAGGAGGAAATTTATCATGCAGGATTTGGTGGGGTTGTTTATGGAGTCGTTAGCACAATGGCACTCAGCTCTCAGATGTCAGTGCTGCTCTTCAGAAGATGAAATGCTGCAGCTGGTTGGGAAATGAATGGAGGCCAAAACCTGAGCTATAAAATAGGGGACTTAATCCAAATAAATCCTGTTGCTAGGATTGTGTGGATGTGTTGGTCGGTTTATTTGTTTGCTTATTTATTTGTTTGTTCTTTCAAAACAATGAGCAGGTGCTGAGGACTATAAAGAGGCTGTGTGCTGAAGGGTTTGCTAATGTTGAAAAGCCTTATAGTAATTTCTTCTACACATTTCTTTTAAGAATATCTCACTTTGCTAATGGGCTCATAAAAGAGCTTTTCCAAACATCAAAGTAATGGAATGAATCCCCAGGATAATATTCAATTGCCTAAATTCTGCCTAGTGCTCTATCTCTGGTTCCCGGTTATAAATGTAAGATAACCAAATTCTAGAAATCTTCCAGCTTGTTCAAAAAGATGTCTGCAAGAAAGTCTTTCTGCAGCCTTGTCCTCATAAAACACGGCTTTAAGGAGAATTTTGATAAGCCAGAGTCTAGTTCTATGTTTATTGCTATACATTCAATTCACATAAGCATTACAAGGATGAAGTCAATAGTGTTTATGAATTGCACAAAAGATATACACTTTCAAAAATGCTCTATTAAAAAGGACCAGCAGATAAAGTGGCAGATGAAATTCAGGTTGGAGATATATAAAGCGGTGCACAAGGGAAAAAGTAATCCTTGGAACAAATAATTCCATAAAACAATTCTACAGCTCCACCTCAATGTATATGGTTAAAAAGAAAACAGAATAGAATGAAAATCAAATAGAAGGCCAAAAATAATGAGGAAAAGAAAATAATAGAAAACATTAGTCAACATTATGACACTGTATAAATCTGTGCTGCATTTGCCTTGTAAATACTATGTGTAGTTCTTGTCTCCTCATCATGAAAAAGATGCAGTAAAGTTGGAAAAGGCTCAGGAAGCCCCTGAGCCACAAATTTCTGAGAGAGTATCCTGAGCACTATGAATGATGGTATGCTTGCCCGTTCTCTGACTTTTTCTCGTACATCCCATTATCCATCAGTCTTGGAGACAGCACAGTGAGCTGGCTGGACCTGTGGGCTGGCCTGGCACATCACTGCTTATGTTCTTGACAGATTTAAAACAAAAATGAAGTGTGAGTGTGCTTGTCTAGGAGTGAAAAGAGAAGTGGCGTCTTACTGCATACAAGAGAGAGAAGGTATTTTCACTACTGTTGGTATCTTGGTTTACCAGAAGACCCATAGGTATAGAAGAACCTGGAGAAGGCTGAGTGCTCCTAGGGAAAATTAAGCTGATACTTAGGGAACATCTTGCAGTGAATCTTTTTTGTCATCAGCAGCACTTAAGCCCTGTGGAGATTCAGCTACAGTTAAGTGCTCTTCATCCAGACCCTGAGATATCTAAAGCATCTCTTATTCTGCTGACTGCACAGAACATTGGCAGTGTATTCCATGAGCAGGAGGAAAGAGTGGACAGAGTCAACAATAAAACAGGGGATGACTTTTGCCTTAGAGTTATGATTAATATGTTCGATGAAAATTAGAAAGGACTTGAGCAGTTCTGTAGGATTTCCTGCTCAAAGGATACATTGTAGGATGCTTGGTAATGCAGTCTACTTTGGGCAGTGCTGCTGACATCAAGGAAAACCAGGGCTTCAGTAAAAAAGCAGAGATCCGGCTCATGTTTGGGAACGAACCCAGTCTCTTGCCCTACCTAGGAACTGTACAGGTTGTAATCAGAATGACATTCTGTGTCATAGATCTGATTCTTCCTTTAATTGCTCCTCTTTCGTCAAATGTGGAAGACCACAGAAAAAACCCCCAAACTATAAGTCTAGAAGAAAAGGAATTGTGGTCATCCCACTGAATATGTTTTGATGGGGGATGAACAGCCTCAGGGAGCTCAACTTGCTGACAACAATTTCTCCAAGCTTGTGTCATTGCTCAAGTTCAAAGACAAACACCAAGAACAGTAGACTCTCATTTGCATTCGCATGTTGTCAATACCTGCACATAGTCTAAAAGGACCTAAGAATGTGCAATAAAAGAGTGCTGTCTTATGGTTATGGTAATGACATAGTTCATATAATGTCTTTCCATTTGCTGATATTAGAAATCAAATGTTTACTTGCAGAATGAGACAGAAACATGAGGATTCCTGTTCTTCAATTTCTTAATGTTATTGTTCATTGATTCCTTCCACTGCAGTTAATGCCAAAGATAAAGGAAAATAGCACTGATATCTTTATATGCAGTCCTTTCTCCATGTGTGAAATTAAACTAGTTCTGCAGCTTCTTCCATACACACTGTGGTATCTCAATATCACACAGTATCTCTTAATACCCCACAGTACTTCTCCTTTCACATAGCATAGTGGCAGGACACATCCACTAAAGCACACAGCTTTGTATTGTCCTTGCATACTGCTTTTGCTGGAATGGCAGAACACACAGCAAGCCACATTGATACAGTCATTTATCAGTCACCTTTAAGGTTTACCCAGAGAAATAAAATCTAAGAAAATTCAACTAATGGGTCATTGAATTCAAAATCTTCTTCCAAAACTTTTATGAAGGTTTGTGAAACTCCTATGGGCAATTATACACTGAAATGCTTACAGGCGAACATTTGCTTTCAACTCCAGAAAAAAAACCTGGCTTATATTTGGAAGCACAAAGACTTACTTTGTACAAATGTTTAAATGCAGCCCATTTGTCCGTGACTTTCTTAATATTATGGAAGTACTGATAGCAACTCTTCTAATCAATGTTCAATTAGGCATGAAAACAAATACTGATTGAAACTAAATTACTACATTTCAGTTCCTCTTACAGTTATGTTGTTCTTCCCAGGCAAAACATCTGGAAAACTGCCCTAGCAGGGCCATTGAGGCTTTCCTTAATGTCAAGGGATCCCTGGCAATCCACACAACCTTTAGTCCTAATTTCTGCAAGTTATTAGTGAGAGACACAGATGTTGGGTTAATGCTTGCACGTGCTTTGTGGGCATGAATCTTATCACACTGCAGTGGATATCATTACATTAGGACAGCAATCAATTAGTTTGTGTGGGGTTTAGAGTGGGCTTACAAATAATTTCAGCTGACTGTTTGTCCTGGATCTGAAGGGCTGCTATAAACATTTTTCCTGTTCAAGACATTCCCACTTGTAAGTAGCTTTTCTAAGAGTTCAGTCTTTTACATCATTTTGAATTAAAATTAGCCAGAATCTTATATTCTAGGTAAATATTGTAAAAGAAAAATATTGTAAAGCCACCTAAAAGGAGGGTTCTTCAGATTGTTTTTCATTCCTGTCTGCATTAAAGAAACCAATGAAGAAAATGTGAGTCAGCAAATGACAATATATCAAAAATATATCATAGACCTTAAAGCAGTAAAGTGTTAGCAAAAGACAACACTAAGGGAAGAAAAAAGCCAGAAAAAAGAGCTTTAAATTCTGTAAAGAAAAGGTGTGTTTTCCTTGATGGGGGCCAAAACTGTGTCTCCTGGATCACAGAAATTCACTGGAGATGGAGCTGCCCCCAAAGCATCCTAAGTCGAAGACTGCACAGAGGGGAGCTACATGGCTATGGCTGATTAAAGATGAGAGCGGTGGTGACCCTCAGGGTTTTAAACTGAGCATCCTCGCCCAGATGGAGCAATTAGAATTCAATTTGTTGTGCATCCTCATGCAGTCAAGAGGTCTCCATTCTCCTTTTAGTGGGCAGTGCAGCTGCTTTGCTCTCCTCTTTTTCTATGGCAAATTAATTCACCAGAAGCAGATCTTTTTGCATGGTTTCTTTTCATCAGTCATCACATCCATCCATCAGGTACAGAAACATCTGGGCAAGCTAGTTAATGTGTAGCTGACTTCAGTTAATGTTTATAATTAAGCCACGAGATTCAACAAGCAGTGCATTTCTGAGGGATTATCACACACCTCAGGTGCAGTATGAGGCACCAGCCAAAAGCCAAGTGATTTCAGCTACTCAAAGAGTGCAATAATCCCTCAGAAATCTATTAACCGTGAGTGCCTTACAGCTATTATGGCATGGAAACTCCAAGGTAAAAAGGTCATACCTGGGCTTTTAATGAGAAATATTGACACATGTATGACATCACTGACAGCCAATCAGAAATCCCCATTGTTACCCAGTGGTCACAAATAATTTTATAAGAGCCAAAAATTATAAATTAGTTTATGATGCTCTGAAAATCAAAAACATCACTTATATATTGAAAACTCATTAAACAAAGTAAACCCCCATATATATTTATATACAGAACATATCTAAGTCTACCCTTTCTTCATGTCCATCCTGAATTCATAATATGAATGATTCTGTAATTACTCATCTGCATAATATTAAGCACACTAATTATTAAAAACTACACATTTTCAATAATATTTGCAGGATTTAATGAACACCTATGTCTTGTCTTTTAGGATCACACTCTTCTTTCTGTATTAGCACTGCTCCCAGCATCCTAACTGCATATCCTTGTCAATTCGTTGCTGAAAGAAATACTGGCCACTAAAATTGGACAAAGCCAGAGTATTTCAAATTCCAAAATATATTTTAGTGCAGATGGACAAATAGAAGGGAGGAAATTCTCCCTCTAGTAATCTCAGTTGGAGAGACAGCTCATTGACTTTGGCCAAAAGCATGTCAGGGATGACTCTACTGGGCTATGGAATAGCCTAAGAACTCAGCAGTACTATAGACTCATCTAACTAAATAGAGTATCCAGAAACCTTTCCCCAAGTTGCTTGAATTGCTAGCAATAGATGTAATTACAAAGGTCAAATCAGAGATAGGAACTTATTATTTGCCAAATGATAGCAAAACGCGAATTTTGCATCAGATGATTTGTTCAGAGGACAGCAAGACTATGCGCAGATTTTCTTTGAAACTGGAAACCTCTCCTGCTTAGTAAAAAATATCTTGCAAGATATTTATGTTCCCTATGCTCCAGTTGGTGACTCCTGCTGTGATAATGTGCTCTGTTGGGCATGATGAAGGACCACTCCAATGTGATTTTTTTTAATTCCACGAATATGACTAAACAACATTAAGCATTGAGTGTATAATGGCTTGAGAAAATAAGTGGGCCTTTCTTTATGAGTTGCAGAGCCAACAAAAGTGCTGTACCAGGCCAGTGAGAAAAAGTGAGTGACAGATATAAGAAGCTTTTTGAAAGAACACATTGATATTTGAATCTACAGTTTCCACGCTCTAGCTGATGTCAGCTGTTGGGTAAAAGCCTAGGTATCAGGTAGCCAAGACAAGCATCTAGCTACCACTTAAAAGCTATCTCTTTCAGAGAAGAACTGAAGTAGTATTCTTCCTATAGCTGTGCCTGCCAAGCAGCAGACAGATGCCCGCTGTGCTAGCTAAGCCTCCTGTATTCTAGAGACAGCATGCATTGCATGAAACCAAGCTATAGATTACAAAGGACCACAGCAAAGGATAGACTCATGGATTTCATCCCTAATGCTTGATCCAAGGGCATTAATGGAAATATAATATAAGTCAAAAGATAAGAGTCACAAAAGCCACTTTTCTTCTGTAAGCAGTCATGACATTATTAAAGTACTGGTCATAGAGAATAACCCTGGATCAAACTGATCACAAGTTGAGTCAGTTTAAATTACACAAAAAGTGAAACAAACTAACTCATAACCAAGATTTATTTATTTCAGAAAGAAGCTTCAGGGCCACAATATACCTAAAGCATGAAGTCAACTGGGCTTCGGAATTCCCAAATATCAGCACAGAGGCTCAGCACACTGGAACTCAAAACTTTTTGGAGCTTGCAGCCTCAGGAAATGGAAACTTGTAGAGAAGAGGTCTGGAGGTGGGAGCAGAGCACTGCCAGATGGCTAACAAAGACAAGGGGATAGAAAAGAATCATGCTGAGGTAGAGGAAAAACAACTGAAAAAGATTAATGCCTTCAGATCAGGAGAAATGACTAATCTCCTCCCCTGAGCACTGAAAGAACTGGCATGTGAAACATCATCTCCAGTAGTGAGTGGTTTTGCTACCCCAGCATAAAAAGTTTCCTTGTGCTAGGACTGTAGCATGTGTAACTTCATCTGAAGAACGTAGAATAGAAATTTGTGCATCAAAGACATGAGAAGAGTGGGTAATGGATTTAAAACAGGTGGAAAAAGATGAAAATACAGTTCTCTGATGAGAAAGTGCTGTTAAATACTGTAAAAGTGAATATTCTAGTTGGAGTCTCTGAAATATTTCATACAATGTCACATGGGAAATATTTGAAATACAAAAGGGAGGATTAGTGCTGGAATAGGTAACTGGGTTTAACTTTCAGATTTGGACATTTTTCTTCAGATTAGCTAGGACTTTGGTGGTATTTGCCTTCCACAGTTGCATGGACCACAGATTGCTTTTTGTGCAGTGGTCACTGATAGATCATCCATAGCTATAGCAATCCTGGGCATGAGTGGAATTCTGATATCTCCTGTTCTCTCTCTCTAACATGTACTGGTTTCATTTCATCTGTAGAGTTTCATCTACTATGAGGGACAGCAGATTTGGTGCAGGGGTATTTGTCTACAATGCAATATCAGGAAATCAGACTAGGTATAATACTCCTGACTATTTCAAGCTATCATTAGAAATTGTATTCATGACTTTTGTGGATTGTTTTGCTGAATTTCTCAGACAGGACATAAAATTCAGATTTCAGATTTTCTTCCCAAATGTTTTTTCTTTGGAAATATAGAAAAGCTATAGAGAGTTATAGAAAGAATACTCCCAAAGACATTATATGCTGCTTGTGACGTGTCACTGTGCTACTATTATATAATTGCTGATAATTCAACACAAATATTTTAATCTTTTTTTCCATTTTTCCAAACATGAAAGTTATTTTTTAGAGAAAGCTTCCCAAACCTCTTTATGTTCCTCCTTCAAAACTCTGTATTGCTCTAATGATGTTATACTTTGAAATACAACAGCTGCTATTACCTTGTTTCCTTCCACTCCTTATTGACTGTCTTGTCTGGTATATATACTGTAGGATCTTCATAGCAGGAGACATCATTTTGATTTGATAGCATCTACAACAGGAGTTCCTGGTTCTGACTGGAGAAATGCTTCTCCAGTACAAAACCCAAGACACATTACTGTGTGGCAGCGAACTAAACCAGAAACTTTCAGGTAAAAAGCAAAAAAATGTTGTATTCTGTATCAGAAATTGGTAGGAGATAAAGGTGGAACTTAAGATGATTTCCAAAATTGCTATGATTGCCTTTTGCCATTTTAAAAGTGAAGTTCATGTTACTCCTTTGAGAATGCAAAATGAAACTTCAAATGCTGTCTCTGGAACAAGAATTTCTCATTATAAGTTTAATATAGCCCACCTCCTTTACTTAGCATTTTAAGGAAGGGCTGCTCACTACAGCCTCACTGTATCCCTCCACTACATTTGATAATAGGGCCACAGGCAATCTGAACCAGAAATTACAGATGTGTCCATGTCCTAAGACTGTGTTGTGATTTAAGCCCATCCGGTAACTCAGAACCACGCAGCTGCTTGCTTACTCACCTCCCTTCCTCCCCCAACTCCAGGAGGGATGGGAAGGAGATTTGAAAGAATGTAACTCCCACGGGTTGAGACAAGAACAGTCCAGTGACTAAGGTATAACACAAAACCACTACTGCTGCCACCAATAATAATAATGATAAGGGAAATAACAAGGGAAGAGAATA
>JANHGB010051756.1:0-22948 GCA_026283785.1 Coracopsis vasa | reverse complement strand
CCGGTGGTGGCAGTAATGGGTTTGTGTTATACCTTAGCTCCTGGACTGTTCTTAACCCGTGGTAATTTCATTCTTTCGATTCTCCTCCCTATCCCTCTTGGAGCAGGGGGATGAAAAGGGGAGGGGGAGGAGTGAGCGAGCGGCTGCGTGGTTCTGAGTTACCAGCTGGGCTTAAACCATGACACCAAACTCGCTTCATTCTCTGTGCCCAGTTTGAGTGATATTTCCATTTGTCTTTCCACAGTATTGCCGTAATGATCACTTTCCAACCCTTTACTTTGGGCTTTCCGTCAATCTTTCTTTATTTAATAGGCTATAAACTGGTTTTTGTCTCTGTGTCAGTTTGATTTTGTCTCTTTCTCCTCATTATTTACTCTACTTACAGTATTTTTACTTGGAGATCAACTTTTACCTAAAAAAATTCATGATAGTGGCATTTCTTTACCTCTTTTATGATGCTCTTGTACATGAGAGGATTTCCATGTGACATATAATATTAATGTAATTTGTTTAAATATATCCTCAAAACTCTTCTTATCTCTGATTTACAGAGCATTGACAGTTAAGGGAATACAAAATAGTACCAGTTTATCAGTCTTTCTTTGCCCATTTGTTATTTGTTTCATCATATACATAGGGTTTAGAGTCCTATGGGGGGGTAGAGTTTTAAATATTCCATTTATTCTGTGCTTTTGAAGTACCCAGCAAAATGACATATTTGGTATTGCAATTACAGGACTAACTTTGTTAGACTTTGTAAGATTTTGATCCAGAGGGAGGATGTTAATCTTTGGAAGAAAAAAGATATATTTTCACCAAAAAACTTGGATCATCGTAACATTGCTGTTCATGTTCAGTATCTTGTTGATTTATACAAGAAGTTCGTGTGTTTCTTTCTCAATATCATGATTCCTTCCCAAACAGGCTGTTGATAATACAGTGTCATGTAATGTGCTGAAGAGCTTGTACTTCAAAGGACATCTTCTCCAATTTCTATTGTGTTTACCATATTGTTCAACTTTCAGAGAGAGCATTTGCTTACATCTCTCTCAAGAGGATACCCAACCATTATTTTCAGTCTCACTTTCTTCTTGTTTTTCCACCTTTTTGCAGAAACATTAGTGTGTTCAGTGCTTCTGGAGACCATGGTGATTTTATAAGGACACAGAAAATCATTTTTCTTTAAAAGGAAATCTTGTGTAATCTCAAGTGTGTGAGGAAGCACACAGCTTAGTAGGACTGAGTGGAAAGAGATCCCTGCCACTCAATCAGTTTATTTTTAATAGGCTTGCAAAGTCTGGAAAGGGAGTACTCCACTGCATGCAGACTTTAACCATGTCTGACTTCAGAAGTAGTTTGTAGTAGTTTAAACCACAGACGTTATAATTTGAGGGTTACTATTTTCTGAAAAACCACTAACATTGCAGCCTGTGGTTGCACTTCCTAGATAAAATTTAGTACTGCCACCTGATCCTTGTGTGGAAACAGAAGAATTTTCCTACAAAATTGCAAACCATCATACGGCTTTCTTGGGGTTTTTTTTTGTTTTTTTCTTTTACACTGGCTAGAGTTCTCTGATATATCCCGTGCACTGTTTTTTCTTTTGGTTTTCCTGCAGATACATATACTGTGATTACATGGTTGTGATTCTTAACATATGGTTGAATATGATTTGTCAACTGAGTAATTGAATAACTTTATTTTTCAATAGGTAATCTTCTAACTGATGTCCAGCACATGTATATAAAGCCCTGTAAAGAAGCTAATTTTGTGACTGCAGTGTAGTACTCCAGCCTCTGATCAGATAGTTGAAAAGTAAAATAAAATTAAAAAAAAAAAAGTTACACCTCAAGTGCATTTTGTGGAGTGCTCTTCCTCAGCTTCTTACAGCAAAATCGGCTTTCCCATTTTCTTGAATCTTAAAATAGCACTAAGAGCCTCAAATATGCTGTAACCTTTTTACCTAAAGATGAAATAATGGCCGATTTTCACCTCTGCAACCAAAATCTAAGTTAGGATAAAAACAAAAGGTAGATATAGCAGGAAAGAGCAAAGAAAGAGACAAAAGATTGAAGTAAGTGCATATGCTGATAGGATGTACATGCAGCTAAGCCTTTGTTAAGCACTAGTCATAGGTAATATCAGTTTTTAAATAAACTTTGTATCAGTTGATAATTTGCTGTAATGACTGACAGAAATAGTGTGAAGACAGACAATGACTGAGAACTTAGACGAGAGCACTTCATGAAAGCCAGCCAGCCAGCCAGTATTCAATCCACCAAAACGTACCCCCATCCAAGCTGTGAGCAGCCAGTTTCTCCAGGAGAATACTTTGTGAAACAGTGTCAGAGGCTTTACTAAAGTAAAGCTCTGTTTGCTATGTTCACTTAAAATTAAACTTAGTATGTGGTATGGCAATTGTTCTCACTCAAATTTTGAGTCATCCGCTGTGTAATTAAAAGATCTATATAAGACTAAAGAAAGTGCAGGGATTAAAGAAATTGGAATAGCTGTTCCACATACTAGCTATTCCCAGAACCTTTGGGAGTAGGTATTTGCTTTTTGAAATATTAGGATTTTGGAATATCCACTGATTCAGGATTATTCATATTTTTCTGAACTGCTGGCTTCTGGGAATATATAGAAAAGCTAACATTTACGTGCTAGAGTTCAAGCACTGAAAAGCAATGAGGGACTTGGCTGAATTCTTAAATCTTCCTTTTGCGGAATGTCTAGGGAAGCTAAAAGGACCCTTGGATCTCCTTATTATAAAACTCTTACTTTATAAATACTATGAATATGACAAAGGGGGAAGGGGGAGAAAGTAAAAAGCTAAGGTAACGTCTTTATTTAATAGTGTAGAAGTAACCAGTAATTTTTTGTTCCTTCTGGGGAACTAGATGATCTTAAGGTCCTTTCCAACCCTAACTATTTTATGATTCTATGTTAGAAAATAACTTATTTTTTAAATTAACTTGTTGCTCTTGAAATAACAAACAGTAAAAACTAGTATGATTATGATATGCTTCTGTTCAACAGGATGTTATACAACTTTGCTTTCACTCTTACCCGTAACTATATTCTTCAGAGAATTAATACTGGTCTAAATTTTGGGAACTTGCCACTGTAAATGGAAAAGAATTCTTTCCAATTTTCTGTTTTCTAGTTTAATACTGGTGTAATCAACAGTATTCCATAAAAGTATTACTAGTGTTTTCTGGTTTGTTTTTTTTTTTCTTAATAGACTTGTAGAGTTTAATTGTATTTTTGTTTAGACTTCTACTCATGTAGTGTTTCAAGTAGCATGATATCAAGGGAAGTTAACATACTTTAATTGACTGTAAGTATTTTATTGATATATATTTTCTAAGATATAGCACCTTATTAATTTTGTAATTAGCTTTAAGGGTTTAATGGGGTAGATAATGGGCTTTTTTTCCATTTTAAGACAGTATTTTGGTACGTTTTGACAAGTTAAACTGCCATGAGAATATAATTGTGAAAACAACGTATTTCTATAATATACATCTTTCTGCTACTTTTTCTGTTAGTGTTCTGTTAGTTCTGTAATGAAAGAGACCTTTGTCTCAGGATTATTTATTTTTTTTTTTCATAAACTGAATTAAAATTGAAAAGAATGATCATCACTTTTCACAAGTATTGTTTTCATATTTGCTGTATTCCAGAACAGAGGGAACTATGTTGTTGCACATTTGAAATTTGGGATTTTAGACTTTTTCTGTTTTAAAAAATAGCAGAAGTATAGTTTTGCAGAAACTATTCAGTTTAGGCTGAAGAGGAGTAAATAGCTAAAGGTAAGAAATAATACTTCCCGCTGAAACACTTCCACTGAAGAACCATTAAAAGAAAATGTGGTTTGGTCCAATTCATTTTGTACACTAACAGCATATGGTAAAATGTCTCTCTGTATGTACAGATGAATTATGTAACTTCAGAAATATCTTCTACTTCCAAAGCCTTAGAATTCCACCTGTTCTCCAGAGTGAATCCACTCAATACAATTGAGTTCCTGAAAAAAATACTTTCTGCAAAGAAGACAATTTTAAAGCATCAAGAATGCATACCTCAGTATTTTGACATTCTGTATTTAAAGAAGATGTCACTATAGCTTGACAAATGTTTCTTAAATCAGTAAATAAATCAATAAAATGTTGTCATTCTATCTCACAAACACTTGTAAAGTTATGTATTTCTCCTTATGTTAGTGATAAATATGGTGCTTTATCTGAATGCTTTAAATTGAGTACTTTAAGTAGTGCAGCAAAGTAATTGCTTTCTTCTAAGCCAGACAGTGTGTGTATAAGGTAGACTCAGTCATTTTGACAGGACCCTGAAAGCCTGTGAACAATTAAATTTGAAAGAAAAATTAAGCTATCCTTGATTTTTATCTTTTTTCTTACTGACATGGTGAAAAATGATGTTAAGTTTTACTTTCTGTGTAAAAACTGTGTTGCTTAGAAGGCATTATTCTGGTTTAATATTTAGTTAATAATGGATGATGGATCATATCTGATAGTGCAGCATATAGCAAAAAGAAGAGTTTGAACTTGGTTTAAGTCTTTGGTCCTTGGCCAGAAGACATTGAAGGGTGGGAAGGAAGGAAGGGGTTAAAAATAAAAAGGGGGAAAAAAGTTAAAAACAAAGAATAGGCCAACCTGCGACACTCTCACAAATCTAAATTACAGATTTGTGTCATAAAATGTCTGTCTTTCTTCCTCTGCAGTCAGGAAAACCTGTAGATAAATTTTTGCGTTGCCTACTAGTAACAGAGTATTAATGTCTAATCAGCAAACAGTAATAGGGAAGATGGTTCATGTATATTTACTTTTAATTTTTAGAAAGTTTTGATGTCAAAAAAATCATGTGTGTGAATAATTACACTAGAAGCCCTGGAGTGTTCCCTTTTGGAACATTTGTTTTTCCATTATTTCAATTTTTTTTATTTCTTTTTTCCCATGGCTTTATTGCTTTGGGTTTTATGAATGTCTGCACTTAATTCCATGTGCTGTCCTCCAAATCCTCCCTCAGAGCATCTGCAATACATCTTTAAAGTGATCATTTTGCTCTTCTCAGGCCTTTTAATTATTGAAGTACTGAATTTAAAAAATACTTGTAAAGATATCACATACATTTAGGATAACTGTCATTGAGAAAGGAGTGTATTCATGATACAATTTCAATAGGAAGGAAATGGATGACCTGTTATTACATATGTGAAATACTGTTAATATTTACTCTTACATATTTCCTCTCAAAAAGGAAATTGTCAAGGAAGCACTAATGGAGGAGCAAAAACGAAATGAAAAGGCAGTTGAAGAAGCAGTGAAAAGGACAAGAGAGGAACTGATGGAATATATTAAAGAGCAGAAAAGGGTGAGTTACCACTGGCTGTGGGCTTCACTTCATGCATTGAGAAACAGTTGAAGCTTATTAATCCTTAAAACTGTCCTAAAATGCGCAAGAAAACAGAATCAGGAGTTATGTCTTCAGATTTGTCACTCTTTTTTCAAACAATTTGTTACTATGATATATTTCTTCATACATATTTATAGAATTTTAAGCTCACAAGCAGAAAAGCATAAATTAATACACTGATAAATTTAAAACATTATTACAGTAACTTAAAGATGGGACATAAATGCAGTCTATCAAATTCAAGTTGTGATCTGAGTTCAGTTCATTGAAAGCACTTCAGTATCAATAACAGATGCTGTTTGATGTTCACAGATTATCTTTGTGTGCAGTTTGCGTGCACACAAAGGTCATTAATAATCCTCTCAACTCATATGGCAGCCTGAAAATGTAATGGTATTCTCTTGAGCATCATTTATAACCAGCTCACGGGTCCTGTTACAAAATGTTGCAATGTTCTGAAGCTCAGTTTCAGGTTTTCTGTTAATGCTATATACTTTCAGTTCAATGATTGTGTATAACAGTAAAACGTTACTTAAAAGATAGTTTGATTTGGTTTCAGTAGCAGAGAGCAAAGTAGGAGCCTCCCCTTTGAGGCTCTCTATAAAAAGAAAACAAACAAAAACCCCTCTTTCAAACTGCAAGATGAAATTCAGTGATTTCGGTATTCTCAATAAATAAAATCACTAAGCTTAAACCTAATTAGTAGCGTTGTCTTGGAAGAGAAAAGGAAGAAGAGATAATGTTTGGCCTCTTGTGTTCCCTGCTTTTGTGGGCTATATGGTGTTATAGGAAGTATGATTTGTCTTTAGACGTTGCACTCTGCTACTAGTTAAGATTAGTATTGGATGAGCTCTCTCTTCCATTATGCTGTGAATGGAGAAGCTTTCATTTAGTAGTATGGGTCTTACTGACAAAGACATTTAAACAGACATCCAGGGCAAAAAACAATCCATAACGATGTTTGAGTTTGTTTAGATCTGAAGCTGGTAATTTGCAAAGGATAATCTGTGGGGAAAGTGAAAATGGGTTTTCTATTAAATTAGCTTGTATCATAAATAGGACCACTAATGCAGATCATCTAGTCCATCTAATGCAGAATCCTCACTGTTGACAGCTACATCACACCAATTTGACTTGACAGTAATTTAGTGCAGGGACTTCAATAGCAGGTATGGGTCCTTAATCCCTTAGATTTCCATTTTCATCAGAAATGGAGACTTTGTTTTATTTTCTTTCCATCTACACATAGTTGGAGCTCAGTGTCATTATTCCCTTGTCTGACTACTGTTAATCTGTCTTGCGCTTGTGAAGTTTTTACAAATCAGTGAAACAATGAAAATGTCATCTTCAAAGAAACAAAATCCTCATTGGATTATGTATAAGGAACATAATTTTCATTCATTTTGTAGAGTTCTTGAATATCAGCATATTTCAGTCAATTTCTTGCCCTTACTGATCAACTGACACATTTCTCCAGAGAAAATACATCACAGTATGTCCAGAAAGTTATCTTTATTAATTGTCTGAAGGTACATTTGACCATATAGTAATGATATGTCAGCAGGAGATGGACCCAAGGAATCTTTATTCTCCCAAAGGCTATCTGGAGAGCAATTGCTCAAAGAACCTGCTTGTCTAAACTCCAAACATGGGACAACAGATCATTTAAATGTTATGAATTTCAAGCTGCTGTTGTATTTGTTTGTCAGAGGAGACATCTATATAGACTAAAATGCCACCCAGAGAATTCAGGCTGGGTTTTAATTCCTCCTATCTACCACTCTCAGTTGCATGAGAGAATTCAAGAATATCACTGTCATACTTACTTCCTACCTGTTTTGTGTTTGCCTGCCTCTCTGCCAGTGGCTATCTCAGAGTACGGTCTCACAGCTTCTAAAATACCTGCCTCATCAGTGAAGATGTAGAGCCAGGTTCTATATTGTGCAGCAGTTAGCCATTCTTTTGGCTCATGCTGAACTGAGGGATGTAAGACAGTTAAGCTTCCAGTCTCCTGTTCTTCCTTCACTTTTTTTCAGCAAGTGAAAACTAGGCAAACTGAGAGACATAGCATAGTGTTTTGAGTTGTTTTCACAAATGCACTTAATTTTTTGTCACCTTAGGAGCTAGTTACAAATAGATTTGAAACTTTCAGACAGAAATGTGATTTTTCATGTTGACTCTGTCATTGTAAATTGTCCAGAAACTGAGTAAAGACAAATAATAATAGTAAAAACCAACATATTTCCAGGTGTCTTATAAAAATTCTAATGATCAAAGCAGTTAATTGGTCACTACTGCACTTCAAGCTAAGATCTGTTTCCAATTATTTGTTGTTAGAAAGGTCAGGAAATTCTTTGCTCTGCTTCCTATTTTTTTCAAACGTAACATTCAGTCTCCTTCTACATAATCTGCAAATGTTTGCCTTTTGTTAAATGTTAAATGTTGCCTTTTGTTAGAAACTAGGCATTGTTAACTCTTGAAATCACACCAATATTAGGAAGTTCTGTGGAATGGAGGTCTGCAAAAATATTCTCTTGTGCAGTTCCAGTGTTTTTATTATCTGTGTGTCACGGTTTAAGTCCAGTCAGCCACGCAGCTCGCTTGCTTACACCCCCCACTTCCTCCCCGCCAACTCCCGGAGGGATGGGGAAGAGAATCGAAAGAATGTAACTCCCACGGTTTTAGATAAGAGCAGTCCAGTAACTAAGGTATAACACAAATCACTACTGCTGCCACCAATAATAATAATGATAAGGGAAATAACAAGGGAAGATTACAACCGCTCACCACCTGCTGACCGATACCCAGCCCAACCCAAGCAGTGATCTAGCCCTACCGGGTAACTGCCCCCAGTTTATATACCGGGCATGACGTGCTGTGGTATGGAATACCTCTTTGGCTAGTTTGGGTCAGGTATCCTGTCTCTGCTTCCTCCCGGCTTCCCCTCCTCCCTGGCAGAGCATGAGACTCTGAAAGTCCTTGGTCAGACTAAACATTACCGAACAACAACTAAAAAGATCGGTGTTATCAGCATTGTTCCCAGGCTGAGAGTCAAAAACACAGCATGGCACCAGGTACTGAGAAGGAGAAAAATAACTGCTACTGCTGAACCCAGGACAGAGTGGTATTCATAGAATCATAGAATAGTTAGGTTTGGAAAGGACATTAAGATCATCAAGTTCCAACCCCCCCTGCCATGGGCAGGGACACCTCACACTAAACCATGTCACCCAAGCCTCTGTCCAATCCGGCCTTGAACACCACATCACTGCATACATGCCTCATTGTCATGAGTTCAGGTAATTCCTCAGTTCAAACAGATCCCTTCAAACTCCCCAAATGCTGCTATGACCTGAAATGATAGATGGTTTGTCATGTTTATCCTGACATGACACAGTGGCCCTCCTGCAGATACACAAAAGGAACATTGCTAATGTAAATATTCTCGTATAAGCATTGATAACTTCCTGACTCTTTGTTTCCTCTTGCCTTCTGCAGAGCAGCTTATCTAAGATCTCAAAAGTCACCCTGGGACAGCTGATTTCAGTCCAGCATCCAGGATCTGATCCCATTTTCGGTACATATGCATGCCTTTTGTTTAAAAATACAGCAACAAATCACAGTATGTTCAGGAAACAGTGGCACTGTACACTTAAGATTTAAAAGGATGTTAACAGACCGCTCTGTCCAAAAATCTTGAAATGGGAATATTTTTCGTAATACTTTTCCAGATTCTAAACACAGATTCTAATCACAGCAAGCACACATTACCACTCTGCCACCAACGTGGTTATTAAAGCCTTGGAATATCTTTTATTATCCTGACTCCAGCCTGCTGTCCTCAGAATTGCCATTCTGTTACCCTAAGAGGTAATTATCAAGCCTGACTTCTCTGGGATGCTGTGATAATATACTGATATTTCAGGATTATACCCGTTGCATCCAGATCAGTTGCTCAAAATCCAGGCCAATCAATGAGATAAAAATTAGTGTCTGCCAGGTGTAAAAGGGCAGAATCACCAGAAAGGAAAATGTTATTTAGTTACCAGCTCTTCTGGACGTGTCAAACTGTGGGGATTATGAAAGCAAATGGACTTTTTTGGGTCAACACAGACTACCTGTGGGTCCACCTGAGTATTAGGTAAATATTAAATGCACAGGGTGAAATGCTGATCACACTACAAAGCTTACAGTGATATCAGTGTGCCCAGGATTTCACTCTTCAGGCCTATTTATTGCTTCAGCAGTTATCTGCGCCTGTGACTAGGTTCAATACCCAAAATGAGACTGGTCACTATGAGACCTTTAAAAATTACTTTTTCTTTTTCTCTTTTAAAAAAGAGGAACTCTATAAAAATAAAGTATCTGACAGTGTCCATAAAAATGGAATTACTGTTCAGTGTAAAATGTAAGCTGAGGTGATAGCCAGAAAAAAATGACTTATACAACTTTGCTTGATGTGGAAAACAAGTGTCAGCTCCTCACTGCTGTATTGTTAATACATGAAAATAAAAGAAATCCTATAATGTCTATTGGAGCTTATTGTGGATGAGTAATATTGAAGGCACCATCATAAAATGCATAATGCAGTCAGTAAACCTGAGCAGATCTCAGGGGTTTTCTCCTTTTCTTTCTTTTTTATACTTTCCCTCCTTTTTCAACATCTGTTTTAGGTCACCCTTGAATCCTACCTTCTCCCCAGGAAAGTAATACAATGGTGTGCTCACAGAGCCCCCCAATACACTCACACACATTCTCCAAATGACAAACAATCTCCATGTATCTTCTGGGAACAGTAAAAATCCTTGGATGTGTTCCTAGAGCCCTCAGGAAGTTCAAAAATCTTTAGAGGGGGGGCCCTGGATTGAGGTTTTATCTCTAGAATTTTACATAACAAACTTGGTAAGCATTGTGTAACAGTTAATACATATTCAATGGCCAAAAAAATAAAAAAGACATTAAAAATAACATTGGGGAAGGTCAAATGAGTCAAAGGCCTAGTGTGCTGTGATCGCTTCATGGTTAGGACTGGGATTCCTGTTTTATCCCATTTGTGCTGTGCTCACTGGTGTTTGGGAACTGCAGCTGCTCCCTGTGATGGAGTGCATTGTGAGATAGCAAAGCTGAATGGGTTTCATGCATTCTTCTCCATGACAAAGTTTCTTTTCCTTCTCTTGTTTCCTATATCATGTAAAGCCCCCGGCATCATCTCCACAGTTTTGTCTGACACTTTCAAGCCTGTTTATGTGACTCTGTCCAACAGTTTTGCTTTTATTAACTCTAGTTTGAGACTGGGCAGCTGAATCTCATAGCACCAGTATACAACTGAGCTGCTGCTACTTCTATAAATAAGAGGATTCTCTGAAGATGGTTCTAATGCAAACGTTCTATTGTATATAAAAATACCATTAGAGTCATAGAATAGTTAGGGTTGGAAAGGACCTGAAGATCATCTAGTTCCAACCCAGCTGCCATGGGCAGGAACTCCTCAATCTAGACCATGTCACCGAAGAAGAGTGTCTCTGCATGAGAAAACCCAACTACCTTCATGAACTACCATTCAAATGGAAAAAAATAGGTATATTAAAGAAATCACAAATCTTAAAAGTAAACTAATGCAGCAATGGATCATTTAGCCATGAAAAAATAAATCACTGGTTTTTAGTTTGATATGTCTACTGAATGCAGAGATCATCTCACAAGGAAAGTACAAGAGAAGATGACCATTCACCATCTGGATATCATAGAAATAATGAGTAAGTGACTGACATTCAGTTGCCTCATTCACACTAATATTCATGTGTGTTCAAGCTTTTGTTATACGTTTTTCCTGTTACATGATGCAGTGTAAGGGTAGCAACAGGCCAAGACTGAGACTGTGAACTCTGACAACAACATGCGTTAGCCTCTCCAATGAGTCCAGCCAAGCTCAAATCATCTCTGGCAATAATTATTTCTGAAGTGTGATAGATAGTACTCTAATTTCTGGTAAGTTCTTCTCCCATAATCATGGTCATGTGTGATTCACTTACATTAAGGGAAGTAAATCACAGTGCTCGTAGTAACATTTGGATCGATCCTCTCTAAAGCATGGCAGGGTTTTTTTTGCATTCAATCATATCAATTTTTAATAACAATTAGATTTAGTGATAAAGTATGAAACAAGCTTGGGTACGAGCATTGGCTAGATTTTGTTGCACTGTGCTCAGAAGAGGTAAATTTACCCTGTCAACAAGAAGAGTATTAAAAGAAGGAAATGCTGAGGAATTCCATAAGCATGGAATTCATCCCCATATAGAGTGGGGAGGCCCAGGAGCTATTTTAGTGGGACTGTAAGCCATAGCAATTTAAGTGGGATTTAAGTTGTGTGTAGACCCGTGCTGGCTTCCTGTACAGAAGAGACTTTCAACCAAAGACATTATGAGGAAGATGGGAAGGGATTACAAGCATTCTAGATACATTTCCATCCCTAAGGCTCAGGATATGAAGGCACAGTAAACCTACAAGAAGGTAAACGCGGGTGCAAGCCCCCTGTGTGTTAGCTATGCGGTCATGATAAATGAGAGGTAGATTTTCTCTAAGGGGAAGAAAGTTTTTGTGACACCAGTATATTTTAAACCACCTACTGCATTCTCCATACACCTCATCCCTTACTGTGAAATGAAAACAGACGCTGTCGCCCATGAAAACCAGCCTTTTGAGATGGAAGGTCAGTCACTAGTTTGTGTGGAGCTTAGGCAGGGGAGGCATATGGTCTATAATCACTTATGCAGATATACCTTAAGATAGCTAAGCTCAAGCTCTGCAAAAGCCAGTGTACGAAGCCAGGAAACCTCTGCATGATCTAATGGCAAATGCTATGAAGTGTCACTGAGGCCACCTTTCCTCAGAGCACCTGAAGTTAACTTTAATGCTAATTACACAGTCAGACCCCTGTAGTCCCCCGACACCAGTTACCTCCTCTCCCTCACCACCTCCCCTCTTTTGACAAAACAATTGAGATACTCCTTAATGAACAGCTTTAAAGACTTTTTCCAGCTGAAAATTTACCTATTCTTGCTGGGTTAATATTAATACAGATCATTTTCCCAAGAATGTGGCTTGGTTAGCTGGTGCACTAATGCCAGTGCTTGCACTGGCAGGATGGAAAAGGTTGCATGGTAGAAGGAGTATCTGCAGTCAACAAGGAGGGTAGAACAGATAATCTTGCTTTTTAGCAGTGCATAAATAGTCACAAGATTATAGCATGAAACTCTGCTTTTCAAGGGTATTTTGCTGTCTCTCTTCCCTTAGGATTTAAAACCAGGAAGCCTAAAGCTTGAGGGCTGGGTGTATCAGACTGTCACTGTACGTGGCTACTCAACAAGGGAAGATGATAGTGGTTGTGATTGTCTTCTGCTTCCCAAATGGCCCAATGTACTATGTTCCTATCTGGGATTGGTGATCAGATTCATCCTTTGCCTAATCTAGAGATGAGACTGGACAAAATGAGCAAGCCACTAGAAAAAGGCAGAAAACCAGTGTGGCTGCCTCCTTCTCCTTCTGTTGGTGGTTGACATGAAACTACATGTACTTGGAGCATATGAGACATTTGGGAGATTTACTGAGAAAAATACCTCCACTGAAATTGGCAGTCTAAATTTTGGATGATGTGCCAGAACTTTAAAAGCCTAAATCCACTTTGTGAGTTTAGTTCTCAGGATACACGTAAAAGCCATGGATTACAGCCATTAGTATGCATGATCATGGTTGGAAAGGGGAATTTGCCAAAGACTCAGAAGAAAATACATTTGCTTGGAAAACACTTTTCCATGAATTTTACTTGTTCTAAAGAGAATACATATTGATCTTTGGCCTTCAGAATTCCGGAAATCTTTCCACTTATAAATAGTGAGGTGCAGGTACCTAAAGGTCTCACTAGGTGCCTAGGGGAACTTTTATAAATAACAGTCCTTGTTTTTCACTCCTTTTAATTAGAGTTAAGAATAGACATAATTCTACTTAGATAGAATCATAGAATCATAGAATAGTTAGGGTTGTAAAGGATTAATAATGATTGAACTTAGCTGACTAAAGGAAGATAACTAGATTTTAACAGAAACTCTTTTCTAGCCATTCTATGTGATAAATGTTAGTGGCATTTCTGGGTGGACTCTATTTTTAAGCAGTTTAGAATTCTTTTTTACAAGCACACTCAGTGACTTCTGGGATATTTTTGCAAACTAGAAAACAAGCTCAGCAGTCTCATTTCTTAAACTTATTTAACATAGTTACTGAAGCAGAAAGTTATCATGTATGAATGTGAAGCAGAATAATTTGACTTTGACTGGTGCATACCTTTGAATACAGAGATAAACTGTACTGAGTCATGTATGGTATGTTTTTCTAAGCATTATAGCCATGCTCAAAAGATCAAATTTCTGTCTCATTTTCAAAGCTTCATTTTACTGAATAAGAAGTAGAGTGTAGTTTTAATTATTTTACAAATTAAAGTCAGTTGAAATGTACTGGCCTCAGTATAAGGAACACATATTGTGTAACTACTTTTCAGTGCTACCTCTTTTTAAGGATATAGACATGTTTATGAAATAGAATAACTTAGACCAGACAGCAAGTCAAGAATGATGCTCTCTTTCTTAAGGTGCTAGACTATAATTAACGAAATCTACACTAAATTATTCACTTCTCTATGAACATCTCATGTCATGATTTAACCTCATAGTTCTTCAGTTCCCCACTTACCAAATAGACATAATATTTCCATACTTTAATGGACCCCAAGAGGATTCTCTAAATGGCTTCTTCTTTGGAATGCTTAACATTTTAAGTGCTGTAAATGAATCAGCCTTATTTATAGCTGTGCCATAAAGCTACTTTATGTATCACTGTATGAGAAGAAGACAGAGTTCAGCCAAGTCAGCTGAGGATGGGATTTTTGTATGGAACGAAAGTTAAGCTGTGGTGGCCACAACGGTCTGGTAAGAAAGCAAGGGATGAGAGGAATTTGGGCTTCAACTTTAATATCGGTTTTAGGTTTGGGGTTTTTTTGTGGTTTCATCTTTCTTTTTCCCTGGAACCCGCATATCATCAATAGGTAAATAATAAATCTTGACTCATGGTTACAAGAGCCTTAGTTATCACAGAAAGGCTGATTCTGCATAGACAAATATGTAGCTAAATCCTAAAGCCCATGAAGAACCTTATCAGGGTCAAAGGGTCTTGTTTGAAGAAAAGCCTCCTATACTGAGCTGCTGACATCAGCTGAGTTTGGGCAGCAGCAGCACACAGGTAGAAGGGGAAACCACACAGCCCAGTAGTGTTTAAGGTGATTTCATTACAGGCATACTGTACTCCCCAAAGAGTCCCTGGAAGCAACCTGGAAGGATTCCTATGAGCTCTTAGGATCCTTAACACTTACTCTCACCTTTGAAACAAGTTCTATTCGCTTAAAGTTCATCATGAATAAGGACATAAAAACACCACAGCACCTCCCCATTTCATGCGAAGAGTGTTTTGGCATTCCTTTCAGCTCTGCAAGGACTTCAATGCTGTACAAGCAGAGAAAAGCCAGATGAGGTCCTCCTGCATCTGGGCAGAAGTGCTGCAGGTACATGAGGTGCAGCTAGGGTCCTTCATACACCTTTCTCCTCTGTCATTTCCTCTGCACTCTGCTAGCACAGCATGAAGCACACTATTAGAAACAGAGTTAATTGCAGACTTGCAAACATTTATTGGGCAACTTCTAGCTTGGTGTCAAGTTATGGTCGTATCATGTTTCCAAGAAGGTCTTTGAGAATGTTAGTGTTTCAGGAAGGTCCCACTGAGAATTCCTCTTTTACTGGAGTGAAAGTCAACACTGTTTAAGGAGATGGAAGTAAAGATATAAAGCCCCTTTTCTGGGCTGACCCAGCAAAATATTCCATTAGCTCAAATAGCAGGGCAATTGCCTTCAAAAACCCAAAGATGGAGTTTTAGATCCCCCTGAAGATTTATTCTGAGCATATCGTAACTGGTACGTAATTCATATTCTTTAATTAGACAGTTCTTTGATGGCCTGTAGCTGAGCATATTTTAGCAACTGGATGTTTTAGTGGAAAGAATATTAAAATCCTTTTACATGCAACAGGATCAAATTTGGTGGCAAAAAGAGCCGCAGAAATATGCTTTTGCTTAAAAAAGAAATATGCTTTTTGCCTACTGGTGAGAAATGATTTGATTACAGCATGTAAGTACTCTCAGAGAGAGAGGAGATGGGGGAAGAAAGCATTAAAAGAGCTGTTATTCTAGTAGAGGGAGTTTTAACAAGAACCTTTTTTTAAAGCTAGATAAACTCAAATTAGAAACTAGATACACTTTTTTAATAGCAAAGCTGATTAAGCAATAGAACAAAACAGAAGGACCAGGCTGCTTTCTCCCTCTTTTGATATCTCTGTACTAACACTGAATGCTGTCTGAAAGGTATGCTGCAGTTGGATGCAAACTCCTAGGCTCAGTGAAAGACAAAGCTCAGTACAATTATAGGATGTCTGATATGCAACCCAGACTGGATGACCTAATCTCTACATCTGCCCTTAACATCTATGAATACATCTGACACTGTATACTTGTTTCTTTGAAATTCTAGAATGAAAACCATATTTTTATGAGTTAATTTGTTGTCATAGTAGCATTCATTTGGCTAAAGACGGGCTAGCTTCCTAAGGGGCATAGACCAGGTATTTTTTGTAAGAGTTCTCCTTTTTGCCACATTACCACCTCTGGGGTCACCAAATATACCAGTCAGAGGCAAAAAAAGTTGCTGCCAGTGAAATGTTGAACAATGAACAATGCGCAAAACTATGGTTTCTTTTTCCATCCACTCTAATGTTCATGTCACTGGATTCAGTTTATTTGATCAACTTGCCTATTCTGAATGATGAAGCTGAGAATAATAGATGATATAAGTACTTTTTCATATCTTCACTGTGCTCAGAGTAAAAATGTGCCTTTTTTTAGGGTGGGGAACTAACAAGTCTTAAGCATTATATCTATCAATCAGAGTTACCCATGAGAGACATACTTCCTCCATTTAGGGATGTAGCCACTCTGCCTCTCGAATAACCCTGCAATTACAGCTGCAAGGCTGCAAGGCCAGTGGACAGCTTGGTTTCTGAGTGGAGCTTTCATTCTTTGCTGGAGGGAACAATCTTGGTTCCCACTTATTTCACAAGACTATTTTAGTCTATCACAGAGTTCAAGAAACCTCTTCATTACCATTTCTAATTCCAGTGGTCACAAGGCTGATGTAAGGGAGAGATTGGAAAAGTGCTTGATAAAATCATAAATACTGAGGAGCAGGATATCTGTTGGTTGCTCAAGTTATCTAAACTCTTCAGATCAGTTTGGTGGCCCATTACTCAGACTAGAAACCACAGTGTCCCTTTTGGCCCCTGAAGAACCAGAGGTGTAGCCTCTATTTGACTTATAGGTGTGAAAGAAACTATGGGGCAAAGCCTCTGCAGGGTTGAATTGCGCAGGGCAAAGCTGAACATGTCCTGGCCTGGAAAGAGCTGGTGTTAGATTCAGATTCTGGGTCAGTCAGAAGTGGCGCCCAGAGACTGAGCAGTGATGGGAATGGCAGTGTCTGCACATTTGTCTCTGCGCGCTGGTAGCAGTCACTGTAGCAGAGTGGCCAGCATGAATTCAGGTCTGAAGAGCAGCCACATTAACTCACAAAGCTGGTTTTAAAACGTGTTTCTGAAGTATAGTAGCCCGTGAGTGGTCCAGAACAGAGTTTTTCTCCTGTGGAGTTGCCTTCATCTCACTTTGTTTTGGGTGAGAAACAGAAAGACACAGGAAAGCTGAGTGGATACAGGAAGACATATTCAAAAGGGACAGCTCTTGTATAATATCACTATCCTCACTCATCTTCTCGAGCCGGAGTTGAAAGTGAGTGTATCATATCCAAATAAACAGTGACAAGCAAGAACTCAGTGTGGGAAAATACAGTGAGATTGGCCAGCATGATCCAAGATTCACACATTACTGATTAGACAAATTTCTGCTCTTGGTCTGCCTTAACTTCCACAATTAAGCTGCACTTTTGGAGAAGCAGCAGCTCATGGGAACAAGCTTGTGTGCTTAGAGGTGCATGGGAGTCCTTTTCCTTGACATTCCCATGCCACAGATACAGCCTAGCACACAGGGAGGCTAAAGAAGGGGTTTCTCCCTAGCATTTCGAAAGAGCAAATCTGAGTGGGGAGCTCCCATGACAAAAGCAAGGGAATGTGATCTGCCAGCTGTTGTCAAGCATGTTCTTCACAAACAATGCAGATACAACATTTATGGCTTAAAGTGAGTGCTGTACAGGAAATTAAATACATGTGACAGAGACAAGGGGAGCTGAGAGATCTCGTAAACTCAGATGGAGCCATCTGCATCTCCAGTTCAGAGAACACCTGTTAACAGCTTACACACCATGTGCATCCTGCTGTTGGAAGAGTCCTCAGGAGACCCGATTCCCAATCCACCTCATTCATCACCAGGCTTCACCTTTTCCCCCAGAGAGGATCATAGCAAGGAGAGGGATAACAGATGGTGACCCATCTGGGCTGCCTCAGGGAGAAAATTGCCTGGAGGGCTCATCTCCAGAAGGAAGTCCCACAGCACTGTTTCTTATACTGGAACCTAGGGAAAAGTCAGCTCCACTCCCAGCATGTATAAATTCCACTGCCAGAGATCCCCAGGATCCCTTTTTAGTACAGCCCTGCAGACCATAGCTGTTACACTGGACCTGAGCAAAGAGGCAGTTGCTGTGGGTGCTCAGTCGTTGCCAGGACCATTGAATTGGATTCTGACTCTAACTGGCCGAAAAGACACCTGCAGGTGTTTTCACACCTATTCTCATCCCACTGGAAAATGCAGTGTAACCAGCAGCAATAGGGTGGAAGGACAGCAGTGTCACACAGGCTTGAATCTGCCTCCTTGTTTCTCTCTATCAGAATGATAAGCTTCCATTGCTCTGAAAGAAGATGGAGTAATTGAATACCTCTCCAAAATCGAGAAATGACTTGGCTGTAAACTCTCACAGTGTCATACACTTCCAGAAAGCCTTAGAAAAACTTACAGATGACAAAAGAGAGTGAGAAGTCTGAGGCATGTACTAAAATATTAGGTGCTACCAGATTCCAGGAAAAAAGCTGGAGCTTTTCACATTCAGAAAGCATGAATCTACTTGTTTGTTCCAGACTAAAAGGTAAAGGAAGATACAAAGAGGGGTCAGTAAAAAGTAAAACCAAAATGGTGTTAGCAGCATCATGGATCTAACAGGTCTGTCTTGTGCAGTCCCAGTGCTCTTTATCAGCTTTGTCAATCAGCTGCTCCAGGATTCTTATCACCTACCAGCCCACAAAAATGTGGCAGCCATTAAAAAAGTCAGTACAATCTGGAACACAGCATCTGGTGCAAAAGAACAGTGCAGGTAGAAATGGAAGCATTTGCTTGTGTACAACAAGCTGACGGGCTTCTTGTATTTTCTACACTTAAAGGTATTCACCTGAGAAAGAGCTCAGTGAGCCTGACTGCTTCCCTATTTGCCGTTTCTGCTGCATTTTGTTACGTAGAATAAGAGCAACCACCTCAGACTTGTGCTCTAGCTCTGGAGCAGACTTGTCTTTGAAGATTCAGTCAGGGATCCTGACTGAAGGATTTGCGGATTTGTTCCTAGGGCTTCATCTCATTTGGTTCAAATAAAAAACAAAGTAACATAGGAAACCATGGGATCTATCGCTGCCTCCTCTGTAATCAACCTGGCTATTGACTTCAGCATTGCAGGATCAAGATAGGTATCTACTCCCATACCACCAGCACTGAGCTCTGCTGTGAGGATAAGGAGCAATACCTTCTCAAAAGTATTCATTATCACTGTTTAAAGCAGAACATGGAAAGAACATGGTGGTCTCTCACATACAACTTACATGTTTACATGAGGCTTTGCCAGTGCTGTCAAATACATAATTACAGTCCTCTGTTAATAATGGATAGGGTGTAAACATATGCTACATATCCAAATAACACATGCGAACTATTTGCCCTCTTGAACCTGATTTATACCACTGTATTTTGAACTGATGTAGCATACTGTATAATGAGTAACTGTACAATACAAGGTCAAGCTGGAGTTTTTCTAAGACCAGAAATGAAAACAAACACTACAACATTACACAACAAAAAGCCTAAATATTACTCCATGAGGGATTGTTATATTTTGAGGAAAACAGTGTTACTAACAAAGAATTCCTTGTGGACTTCTAGTGAAGATATTTGATTAGGATGCCTACGTGCTTTTCAAATTCCCTCCAAGAACAACAGCTAGTAGTGACTGAACTCCTCAAACATCTGGTCTTGTACTTTCACAATATTCTGAAGCCTCAAGAAAGAAAAAAAGCAAGATGTGTGTGAAGCAGAGATTTTTGAGGCTGTGACAGAGTGATGAATTTATTTCACAAAGTACCTGTTTTTAATAAATTTCAGCAGCAGCAAGATGTTACCCATAAAAAAGGCAGCTCATGTGAGAAGTTGGCTGTCTTCAGCACATCAAGAAGGGATGTCACTGCATGTCTCACCAGAAGAGCAAAGGCACTAGCAATAATATCTACGAGATCTCTGGCCAGGTCTCATAAATTAGAAAAGGACTGCTAAGGGTTTGTTATTGTCAGTTGCCACAATGGCCATAGAGACAGTGAGGTGGCAGAATTTAAAGAAGCATAGAATTACAGAATACTTTGGGTTGGAAAGTACCTTAAGATCATCCAGTTCCAACCCACTGCCAAGGGCAGGGACGCCTCACAGTAGACCATGTCACCCAAAGCTCTGTCCAGCCTGGCTTTAAACACTGCCAGGGATGAAGCAATCACTACTTTAGGCTATCTGTGCCAGTGCCTCAACACCCTCACAGGGAAGAACTTCTTCCTTATATCCAACCAGAACTTCCCCTATTTCAGTTTGAACCCATCACACCTTGTCCTATCGCTTCAGTCCCTGATGAAGAGTCCCTCTCCAGCATCATTAGACCCCCTTCAGACACTGGAAGCTGCTCTGAGATCTCCATGCAGCTTCTCCAGGTGAAGCTAAGGGAAGTGAGGGAAGAGACTAACAGATTAAAGGACTTCAGGAAAGCAGTGGGCAGGATCTGTGGGAGGCTACTTCGAAGAGCAAAGGATAGACTGATTTTCAAAATCAAGCTTGTATAATACAGAGGCAGTCTGTACAAGAAAATGTGCAAGTGCAATAAGAGGCAGTCTGGATGATTTCTGAAACATCACTGAGCTCCAGTGCAAAAGGAAACTCTTATGGCAGTGACGAAGCCAACGTAGAAGACTGAGAAAAACAGAAATTACAACTACACAAATCAGAAAATACTCATTGTTAGGCTGCCAAGAATTTGTTAAAAAAAGAATTATTTTCTTAAAAACAATTGAAGCCTTAGTATTTTCAATACTTCCATCACACCAATACTTATGTCCCTAAGATAGGTCTAGATAAATATATGCATATAATATAAAAACACATACAATATCTTAAGGGAGCCTACAAGAAATCTGGAGAGGTGATTTGGACAAGGGCACATAACAGAAAAAAGGGGAATGGTTTAAATCTAAAAAAAGGAGAGCAAGATAGAAAATTAAGGAAAAAATTCTTCCTTGTGAGGGCAGCGAGGCCCTGGCACAGGTTGCCCAGAGGTGTTGTGGCTGCCCCATCCCTGGCAGTGCTCATGGCCAGGTTGGACGGGGCTTGGAGCAAGCTGCTCTAGTGGGAGGTGTCCCTGCCCCTGGCAGGGGGACTGGAACCAGCTGAAGAGAGAGCCTCGGACCTCCTTGTAGCTACCCTTTAAGGACTGGAAACCTGTGATGAGCTCCCCGCACTTTTTTGACCCATGTTCAGACATATTCCGCTCTACTCCATTCCATTCCATTCCATTCCATTCCATTCCATTCCATTCCATTCCATGGCATCACCTGGCAACGCAGCAGTCACAATGTCCCGGGAGAGGATAAAAGGGAGCAGGCTCCTGCGCCCTTTGGCCTCCTGTGCCCTTCTGGGCCAGGGAAGCCCAGGACTTCCTACAGGAAGTCCTTGAGGAGCTGCTGCAGTTCCTTGTTTGGAGGTTCTAGCAGGGGAGCGCAGGTACCGCATAGCCGTGACTGAGGAAGGGGACCGCCTGTGTCGGGGAAGGTTGTCCTCTTGCCGAGCATGCAGTCTGGGGAGGGACGCATGTGCAGTGGCAAGGGAGGAAGAGGACACCTGCGTAGTCCGCCAGATCAGCTGAATCAAGCCCAGCGATCAACAGGGTGACAGATATCGCAGCCAGACGGCCCTGAAATCCAGGCAGAGCTAGAGGCTGGGCAGAGAAGAGGTTCAGGGTTCTGCGCTGCAAGGCCAGCTCCTGGCAGGAGCAGCTTCTTAGCTCATGGCAGGGATAGCAATCCTTTTCAGCTGGATAGGCAGGGCTAGACTGTAGGAATGCCTTTTGGAGGAGCAGCGCAGAGCTCACCATTCTCATCCCCCACGGAGCCAGGGGCAGCAGCCAGAAGCAATGGGATGCAGAGAGCTTTGCAGAGATGCCAGCGCTTTGGAGCAGGCACTGATGCCCTGCCACGTGTAGGAAACTCCTTGCCCCCAGGCTCGAGGAAGCCAGGGGCCTTTGGCCACTCTCAGCAGCCGCGGAGGTGGCTCCAGATGGAGGGAGAATAGGGCTTGGGCATCTGCGGGGAGGCGTGAGCAGCCTGTGGACCAGGAGCAGGTGCTGCTCCCATGCTCAGGCATAGCCGATCGCCAGTGCTGGGGTCAGGAAGGAATTTTCCCCCGGGCCACATTGGCACTGGTCCCGGGGGTTTTTTGCCTTCCTCTGAGCATGGAGCAGGACCACTTGTCAGGGCTCCTCGGGACCATTCTGGCTGCGCTACTGCCTGCTGCTCATGCACCATGAAGGTGGCCCCTCGTGTCCTGCAGCTGGGGGGGGAAGGCTTTTTTTCCCCCATTCAGGGCCTGCCAGTGTCCCCGCGGGGTTTTTGCCTTCCTCTGCAGCGGTGAGCCAGCCCCTTCACGGGGCTCCTTTGGGCTATTGTGGCCCAAAGGCTGCTGCTCCTGCTCCACGCAGGTGGCCCCTCATGCCCCCGTGCGGGGGGAGGAAGCTTTCACAGCTCCCGGGCCAGCCCCTGGAGGTTGCTGCTTCTCCTCTGTAGCATTGAGCACGGCCCCTTGGCAGGGCTCCCCTTTGGGCTCGCTTCTTGCCCGCTGCTCTCGCACCTGCAGGGCACCACTCCTGCCCTGCCGCTCTCTGCCTCCGCTGCCAGCTCGCACAGAGAGCGACTTCTGCTCTTCCCTTGGCTCCATATACGCGGGGGTTCTGGCTTCTGCACAGCAGCCTGTGCTTGGAAGGGCTTGATGCTTGCGAGCATCAGCTCGGAAAACAACCCAAAACATAACGCCATAACATCATGGAAAATTCGGCAAAAATAAGAGAACGTAAGCT
>JANHGB010051754.1:0-10628 GCA_026283785.1 Coracopsis vasa | reverse complement strand
GTTTTGAGTGACCTGGTCTAGTGGAAGGTGTCCCTTCCCATGGCAGGGAGATTGGAACTGGATGACCTTAAGGTCCTTTCCAACCGAAACCACTCTATGATTCTTTAAAACCTACTAACTACTTTGCTCCTTTGAGGATCTATATATTTATGATTCTATACAGATGACCTACCTTTGCTGAGCAGCCAAGTTATAAATGAAACAGAAGCCAGTGTCTTAAGATCTAAGTGGCATCATCAGAGGCAACAGCTGCTTGCTCATCCTTATAGTCAGCACTCCAGATAAAGAAAATGAGCATTAACAGCCTCTCACCAGGACAAGCTATTACTCTTTGGATAATCAACACCACCATTCCTTTTGAAACACAGAAGCTTGTCAAAAGCATGCTGTAGGAGGTAAAAAATCATACAATCTGTCATGCCTCCCTGAAAAAACTTCTGGGTATTTGAAACATTACCTTTGGAAACTCAAGCATAATTTATGTCCCAAGCAACAAGAAGAAGTGAGCCATATACCTCTGAGCTTGAATATGCACTTGATACCGATTTCAAATGTTAAGGATCTACCCCTATTAGGTTGTTGTAATTCTTGCAGTGTACACTCCTTTAGAATGTCTCTCTTTCAAATATTACCATGAATCACAGAATCATGATCAGCTGATCTGATAATTTAGCTTAGATGAAAATTTCCCCATAGACACAAATGCTAGGACTGGTACTCTTTTGTGAATGGTGAGGCCTCTCCATTGTCATGCTTACCTGTGTGTACATTTCTTTGAAGGGATTTTTAACCGAAAAAAAATCTAAGTCAATGTCTAAAACATATGCATCCCCTTTCTGCAGTACTTGGCAAACATCTTTAAGAACATCCCTTATTGGGCATTCACTGTTTCTTAGAGAACTTGAAGCCGAGCACTCTGACAAGGTTTCTGTCCTGTTCAGGGCACTTGTATTTTGCACTTCCTTTCTCTTCACATTTGGGGTATTGTAATCAAAGTCAGGAGCCACTGATGAAGAGGCAGAAGCAGTGCTTGCTGTGTCATCTGTATTTAGCTTCAGTCTCTTAGCAGATGCTACTTTGCCATTTTCTTCCCAGTTGTCTGATGCTTCAGTAGGATTGATGAGAATGACGTGTAAATTCAAAGGCTTCTGGTTTTCCAGCTGATCAGCAGGGACATAAAGACCATCACTTAAAAAGTAATTATCTGTACCTGTAACCCTACAATTAACAATAACTCACAGTTAATATACATCTTTGCAAAAAACTAGGAAAAAAGTGTGTACACTTAAGGGCTACTGAGAAGAACGAATAGATGCTTGATGGATAACAAAAGTAATAAAACCGTGTACACAAAATTATTTATTTTAATCTGCAGGTTTTTAAGTTGAAGGTTTTTCTACTTCTTTATTGCTGAATAAATATATTAAAATATCACTCTGTATTTTTTATGATAGTCCTGCAAGGTTTTAATGAATAAGAAAAAGATTATACATTATGTGCTCCTAAGATTAACTTGCCATTTAATTGCATTTTAATGACACAATCCAGAATTTAACAAGGTACTGTCAATATACGGCATATAACATTTCAAAGCTATGATATTTTGTGTTGGATTGCCTAATTTTTAAGTAAAATTCTGTTAGTTGTGTTTGAGAAGTACCCTGAAAGCCACTGATACTGATTTAGTAAAAGTAAAATATTATGAATTTTGAATTAATAGGTAGCACTTAACATTTTTTTACCACCAATACAGATTCCATATTCTAAGTGGGGGAAGCTGGTAACTTGAGGGTGAATAGATACATATCAATGGGATCCACTTAATTAAAAAAAGAAAACAACCAACCAAACAAACAAAAGCAGCAATGTTAAAAATGTCTGCTTATAGTGAAAAATGAAAGAACTTACATTTCCAAGCCACATTTCAGTGCATTAAGCTTCAAGCATCATAAATTCAGTTTTAAAAATAAGCTTAAGAAGAAGTGTGAACTTCCGCTCACTTGTGTTAAGGCCTCATTTGATTACTAGGTATCACAATCAATAAACAAAGACAAATAATTTCTTAAGCAGCAGAAACTTGAAGCTTAGTTCCCCAGTGTCTCGTGGCTGGATTATCCTGAGCTTGCTAAAATGAGAATATCTACTGCCTATCCAGCCACCTGCTGTCAACAAAACTTTTAGGAAGTTAGTATTTCTGAGGACTCTTTTCCCTTTCTTCCTTCATGATTTTAGTAAGCCTAAAACCTAAAGAAGAGGTATCCAACCATCTTCAAAAGGCAGCTTAAAATGTTGTTTTCAAGACTGCTGTGGTGACCAGAGGATCTGTGGGAGATCTATGCAGTCATCATGAAGTATTTCTACATGTGTGCTAGTTCTCCTGGTTAAATGTAACTGAAAGCATCATTTTTGTCTTATTATTTATGTTTACTTTAGGCCTCAGATTCAGAATTGTAGAGCTTTAGTGTTTTACTTACGGTGGTAAACCAAAGCATTTTTCTGCTTTCTTCTGTTAAACTTGCTTCAAAAGATTTATTCCGATACGCTGGCAAAACACACTATTTGTACATGCCCATTCAAGATGTACAAAATCACAATGCAGTGAATATGGCGAATGCGAAATTGTCATGGACTGCATGAATCCCACAGGTCTCTGATCAGCACTTGAATCACAGATTGACTAAGACTGGAAGAGACATCTGGAAGTCTCTAGTCAATCATCTGATCAAAGCGGAACTAACTTCAAAGCTACAGGAGGCTGCCCAGGGCCTAGTCCAGCGGAGCTTTGACTTTATCAAAGAATGAAGACTTCACCACCTGCCTGTGTACATGATTCAGTGCTTAACTAGTAGTCTAACTTCAAAACAACAAAAAAAAAATCTAGAAAACAAACAAAAAAACCCAAGCCCACACCAGAAAAATAGAATCATGGATGATACCAAACAAAAATTTTGCTAGCAAGATCAAACACTAAACAGATAGAAGCTGAACTGCTTTTTCCCATCCCCGCCCCCCAAAAAAAAAGAAAAAAGAGAAAAAAACCAGAAAACTTTACGTGCATTAAATGCCCAGATGCCCAGTTTTGTCACAATGAAGATGACAAACTTTGTCCTGACTGGTACATTTAGGTTCTATTCAGAAAATGAAATAAAAGCTGTCTTTCATCTTCTGTCCAGTGTTTTGTTATAATTCTACTGAACACAAATCTCAGAGCTTCAAGGGTCAGTCAGTCCTACTGCATTTAACCACATAAGCACACCCTGAAGGGAAATTTATCAAAGGAACAAGATGAACATAGCTGAATATGAGTACAGAATCAAAGGAGACCAAGTGATTTTTTTTCCCACACAGCCCAAATGTGACTCCTCTGCCTGTTTTGATCCTGAAAAGTAAAAAACAGTTTGTCTTAAAAGTTTTCTTAAGTACGTTACTATGATACACAATTGTGCAAAAAGCAATCATGAATTTTGTAACATTTGCTAAATATTAGTATCCCCTTTTATTTCAGGCCAGTTTTATCAAAGTGATCTCATTTACTTAATTATCTCTTCTTTTTATACTGTACTATGAGTTAGGTTAGAATTTGGCATTCTGTGACTTATTGGTAAAGCATGAAGGATATCCCATCAATAATTCTGTTTTAACTGTTAGAGAAAATAATGGATGTACTGAAAAATTACATTTTCCTGATGTGTGAAAGTATTTAATATCTATTATCATATGATACTCTGTTTATAATCCTTGATATGTACTCACTGGGTGCAGTACAAGGTGGCTGAAAAACTGGCTGGACCAACAGTTCCATGGTGATGATCAGTGGTTTGAAGTCTCACCAGAAGCTAGTTACCAGGGATTGTTACTGTTTTGACATCTTTATTAATGACCTCAGCAATGCACTCTTAAGAAGTTTACAGGAAGCACTGAACCTTGGGGAGTAGCTGATACACTAGAAGACAGGTTGGCCTACCAAATGACCTAGACAGCCTACAGGAACAGCCTACAGGCATCTTATTAAGTTAAAATAATATACACACAAGTTCCTGCATCTGGGAAGGAATAAAACGCAGCAGTACAGGGTTGGCACAGACAAGCGAAAACCTGAAGAACAGGAAGTGGTAATCACAGCAAAAAGCAACTTGAGCCTGCGTGAGCAGTACACCCCTGAAGTGATGAAGACTAATCACAAAATTTCATTGTATAAGCAAAGGCCGACGGAAGAGATTTCTCGTCTTATTCGGCACCAGTGAGGTCACATTTGAAATATCTGCCCAGGTTTGGGCCCCCAGGACAAGAGAGACATCAATAAGCTGAAAATCTAACAGAGGGCTGCTAAGGTGATTAGAAGGCTGGAACACATGATGAACAAGGGGAAACTGAGGGAACTGGCTTGTTTTGTCCTGATAAAGGAAAGCTGAGGAAGATCTAATTGCTGCCCTCTGTTACCCAAATCCTCTCTTAAAAATGACTGCTTTCTGAGATTTTTTTTACTTTAATGAAACTTAATTTTAAACCGGGGTAGCTGAAATGAAATGTGAATTGCTATAAAAAAAAAAAAAAAAAAAAAAAAAGCACAATCTTCACTGTGCCCATTCACACAAATAGTCACATTAGGTCCTAAGGAGATCACGAATACAAATGAAATTTTTATCTTTATCCAAGAATATATAAAAAACCAAAATGTCCATGAAAAGCTATAGAGATAGCTTTTATATTGCTAGTAAAAGTCAGCAGAAAATTTACCTGATTGTAGTTGTTGATATGTCTTTCCCAATTAAAAAACTGTGTTTTCCTTCTGAGATCTGCTGAGCCCAGGGTGGGTGAAGCCAAACTACCTGAGAAATATGGCCAGCATAAACAGCAGGCATAATCCAGTTCTCAATACTTAATTCACTGTAACAAATGGAGAAAAATAGGAAACAACACTCTTACTTTCCCTGTAAAACACAGCCAAGAAAACCACAAACATCTTCAACATCTTGAAAGCCCCCATGGCAATTATCTGAAATTAGAAGCCTGTGTAAGAATCACATAATCAAAGAAAGAAAAAGGAGATCTTTATTCATAAAACAGACCAACAATGTCTATAGCAGATTTTTAAAAGTTAGGATTATACAGTGCAATCAGCTTCACTCTTAGCATGGCACTTTGATTATAAACTACATAGCTTTGCTGTCCTTTTGATCCATCAGACAGAGGAAAGTGCAAGGAGCATTATCAACGCTACTCTTAGAGACTTTAAACTGACCTCATGAGAGTATTTTATTGTAAACTGATCTAAGTAGATTTAAATATAATCTCAGTAATTAAAAAGAGTCAATTAGTGTCTACAGATTAGCATCTTTTCTCATTATCAACACCCTTTTTTTTCTTCAGGTGTACAATATAGCCCACAAAACTTTTTATTTATGCAATAGAGAGAACAAAATCTTGACTATGGGTAGGATGACACAGGTACTTACAAGCATCAGCTTGTCATTGCTGTAAATTACCTTAACACTGAAGCAATCAACATTTATTTTAAAACAGGAAGAGAAAGACAATAGCAGAGATCACTCTGTGGCTTGTTACCTACCTACCTAAGAAGTCAGGGAGAAATACTGATCTTAATGATCTTAGCAGAAAAATCTTGTTCAACTTCCCATACTCACCATGTCAACACAGGATATACTATTTCAATTTCAAAGTCAATTTTTCAGTGTGAAGAGAGAAAGGCTACTTTAAAATTACAGCTCTTCAGCCAAAGCATACACTGAGTGATCTTCTGTTACCCAGAGGAACAACTTGGGCTAATAACATGATATAATACTGAACGACTAAAAAAAGGAAATTCATACATCTTAAATTGCTTGATATGCAACATAACCATTTGACTGCGTTCATAAACCACAACTTTTTCCAATTAAAAAAAGTTTTAGACATAAGTGAAAAGGCAGAAGATACAACTTGAACCTGACTTATGCCTCTTTGCTTCATATTTCCTATACAGTAATACCAATATTCAGTGTAAATCAAATGCAGCAAGAACTGGACTTAGAAGAACTCTGATGCAGTATCTGGGACTTACCTAAAAAGAGCTTCTTTGTCATATACAGTGTCTGCAGGCATATTCACAGGAATAAGAAGGTCTGGATGGGAATCAAGATGAACAAAGGTGATGTTACTGCCAGGAAGATGCTTTGAACCAATGGCACGATAGATGAAAGGCAGCACCTGGAACAACACAAATAAAAACACTACCAGTGGGCTGAAAAATGTGACCGCTTTGACAGCAAAAACACCAGTCCCACTCTTATTTCTTTAGAATTTGGATTAGATGGAGAAGGAGACAGAAGACAATACAAAGGGGAAACAACTCCAGTGGCAAGACAACTCATGAACTGTAATCATTATGAGCCCAAGTGTTTCACACAAGAAGCTGCTGAAGAATCAGCACTTTACTCCCTCTTTCCTTCTTTATAGGAAGTCTTGTTTGCAGTAGCTCCTCTCACTAATCATTCAACTCAATTCCTAGTTGTTTTTTTTTTTTTTTCATTTACAACTGAACCCCAGGAATTCCTTTCGTCCTCTGCAGAACGTTGCTCTTGCATTGCCTTATCCATGCTATCAAGCTTCCTCACCCTGTGGAGAGGAGATACAAACATTTTATTACTTGCGTTTTATAAGTTGACTGATATAGGAGTGAAAACTGACCCCACCATGATTTAAACTTCAGCTGATCTTTAAAACTATTCCCCTTGCAGAAAGGGCTTAATTCCTAATCCCTACATGACTTAGTGGCTGCAATAAAGAGGCTACTTCTCTCAACTGCCCAACATCATTCCCTGCTGAAGGTCTTCACTCAAAGGTGAAAACCCAGGAGATAACTCATCAGTCGATAGCATAGCAAAACACTGAAGTGAAATAATGTAGGGTAGTAAAAATGTGAAAACTGACGGCTGATTCCTGATACCTCTTAGACTGGACGGCAGTACATTAAGTGTCTCCCACAGCAACAGGACAGTAACTGCCTTAGCTGCCAGAGCAAATCCAGCCAGGATTGTGCATTACAGCCCTGTTATACAGGGAATGTGAAGACTGTAAAGGTACTGGGCAACAAAACTTACACATGATCTCTACATTACAACAGAAATGGAGCTATGGTTTTTTTTGGCAGAAAACTGATTAAAACGACAAATCCTGCATACTGGATGGACATAACTTTAAACATGACTACCAGCTGAAATGTGACTGTATTCCATTTGTACAGGAATAAATTCCACCTTCTACCTACTACATGCGCAGTAATATGTATACTGCTGTAATAGTAGCTAACACAAGATAAAAAATAACAAATGTTCCCTCATCCATGACTTTCACTTCTTCAGAAAAAGGAAGTAACCTGAACAATCTACAATCTTTGCAATTAAAAGTAGTTTCATCTCAGGTAACTGTCATGACAGATTGTGAGACCTTGCTACTGCCCCATTTCAGGTACTTGTATAGAACAAGGTCTTTTGAGTTTCCTTTTCTCCAGGCTGAACAACCCCAGTTCTCTCAGCCACTCCTCATCAGACTTGTTCTCCAGACCCTGCACCAGCTTCATTGCCTTTCTTTGCATGTGCTCCAGCAACTCAATGTCTTGCTTGTAGTGAGGGGCCCAAAACTGAACCCAGTATTCAAGGTCTGGCCTCACTAGTGCTGATGCCCTGGTTTTGGCTGGGATGGAGTTAATCTTCTTCCTAGTAGCTAGTATAGTTTATAGCTAGATAGTATAGTTTCAGATTTAGGATGAGAATAATTTTGATAACCACTGATGTTTTAGTTGTTGCTAAGCAGTGTTTACACTAAGTCAAGGACTTTTCTGCTTTTCACATGAAGTGAGAAGGCTGGGGGTGCACAAGTAGTTAGGAAGGGACACAGGTGGGACATCTGACCCCAACTGATGAAAGGGATACCGCATACCATATGATGTCATGCTCTATATATAAACTAGGGGAATATCTGGCCAGGGGCCATTGCTCAGGAACTGGCTAGGCATCAGTTGGCAGATAGTGAGCAATTGCATTGTGCATTGCTTGTTCTATATACTATAATTCTCTTATCATTATGATTATTATTTTCCCTTAGTTTCTGTCCTATTAAACTGTCTTTATCTCAACCCACAAATTTTACATTTTTTTCCCCGTTCTCTCTCTCATTCCACTGTGGGTGGGAGTGAGCAAACAGCTGTGTGGCTTTTAGCTGCCTCCCAGGTTAAATCATGACAGTCCTTTTTGGTGCCCAATGTGGGATATGAAGCATTGAGATAATGACACATCTGACCAGAGCTTTTAAAAAAAATTGTTATAAGCATTCATTATATTAGTTTAATAGTCACTGGTCACAATGTCCATTTATTTTCTCTCAAGAGTTGCTGTGAATGTTCTCAGATTGTTCTGTAACACTTTAATTGCTGCATATGTTCCCTGTTGTGTGTTGTTTTATCACTTCTAGGGGCTGTGGCAAGGTTATAATTTGGTTGCACTTTGTAATGCTGGTTTATGATACTATTAAATTGCTGGTCCCAAGACTGATCTAGTATTTGTAATCAGCATTGCCACAATCTCCATACTTCGGGAGCCATCTATTGGATACTGTCAATAATTACACCTTCCACCTTTTCTCCTCAGAGAGTCAATCTGTAGAGGAGATACCTTCCTCCATCTTCTCCTTCTCCTCCAGGCTAATTACAATCGCTTCTGAGAATTTTGAATATCCTCAGGATGTCCAAACCAGCATGTTCCTATTGCTATGCCTCCTAAATGTGTTTCAGGTCTTGTTTACAGTTAAACAGCTACCTAAGAATACCACCCAGGGATCTGCCCAGAGACTGGATAGATATGAGTGGCAGTGTGTGTGGGATAGTATGAGCAAGTACCTAGGACAGTGGGCACCTCTAGTGTTTTGGAATTTCACCCCTGAACAAGTGCAGAATCTGGAAAAAATAGTAAAATATTTGGAAAAAATTATGCTGTTACCCTAGCAATTCCAGAGACACAAATAACTGCAACGTGCTGAGGCCTGGCCCATGCCTACAGAGCCCTGCTCAACACTCTTCAGTACCCTCAAGGAGAAGAGACAGTCTCTGGATCTGACAACAGAAGGACAGGCACTGCAGCTACTTCAAACCCCAAGACAGACACAGCAGCTTAATCAAAGAACCAACTTGTGCCAGTATCAGTTGCCTCTATACACAAGAAGAAACATTGGAAGAAGTCAGCCCATGTGCTAAGGAATAAAGGAGCTGCTTCTAAGAGGGAGTAGGAGGAAGTGGACAAGGCAGACTTCTCTGAAGTAGGACCTTCACAAAAATAGGAAGAGTAAGACAGACAGCCACTGCTTGGGGAGGAGTAAGGGTTATAATCATAAATGAATGGTAACCACCTGATCTCTATTCCTGAGTGAGCTGCAAGATATGCAAAAAGACTTCAACTACTGTCCACACAAGCACATTGTCACCTGGTTGCTCCAGTTAGAATAACAGAACCAGTAGCCTGGAATTTGAGGGCATGGAAGCCAAATAGGTGGTGGGATCCCTTTCTAGTGAATACTGGATTGGAGAGCAAAGGAGTGATCAGCATGACCCACTCACCATCTAATAGCTCCATATGACCTGTGCGGAAGTCTAACAGAGATTAGAGACTAACAGTAGACTATCGTGGCCTGAATGAAGTCACACCACCATTGAGTGCTGCCATATTGGACATGCCAGAACTTCAATATGAACTGGAATCAAAGGTAGCCAAGTGGTATGCCACAACTGATATTGCCAATGCATTTTTCTCAATTCCTTTGGCAGGAGAGTGCAGGCCACAGTTCGCTTCTACTTGCAGGGGCGTCCAGCACACTTGGAACCGACTGCCCGTGGAGTGGAAACACAGCTCTACCATCTGCCATGCACTGATCCAGACTGCACTGGAACAGGGGCAAGCTCCAGAACACCTGCAATACACTGATGACATTATCGTGTGGGGTGATACAGCAGAAGAACTCTTTGAGAAAGGGAGGAAAATAATCCAAATCCTTCTGAAGGTCAGTTTTGCCATAAAACGGAGTAAGGTCAAGAAGGGACCTGCAACAGATATCAAGTTTTTAGGAACAAAATGGCAAGATGGACGTCACCAGATCCCCACAGATGTGATCAACATAACAGCAATGTCTCCACCAACTAATAACAAGGAAACACAAGCTTTCTTAGGTGCTGTGGGTTTTTAGAGAATGCACATCCCAAATTACAGCCCAATTGTAAGCCCTCACGAATGATTTCAAATGGGACCCTGAGCAACAACAAGCCTTTGCACAAATTAAACAAGAGATAGTTCTTGCAGTAGCCCTTGGACCAGTCTGGAGAAGGCAAGATGTGAAAACTGTGCTCTACACCATAGCCAGAGATAACAGGCCTACCTGGAGCCTCTGGCAGAAAGCTCCCGGGGAGACTCGAGGTCGACCCCTTGGCTTTTAGAGTCGGGGATACAGAAGATCTGAGGCCAGCTATACCCCAACTGAAAAAGAGATACTGGCAGCCTATGAAGGGGCTCGAGCTGCTTCAGAAGTGATTGGCACTGAAGCACAGCTCCTCCTGGCACCCCGGTTGCCCGTACTGGGCTGGATGT
>JANHGB010051753.1:0-27559 GCA_026283785.1 Coracopsis vasa | reverse complement strand
CAAATTGGTCAGGCAGGATTTCCCCTTAGTGAAGCCATGCTGGCTGTCACCAACCACCTTGTTGTTTTTCATGTGCCCTTGCATGCCTTCCAGGAGAATCTGCTCTAAGATTTTGCCAGGCACAGAGGTGAGACTGACTGGTCTGTGGTTCCCTGGGTCATCCATTTTCCCCTTCTTGAAAACGGGGGTTATATTTCCCTTTTTCCAGTCGTCGGGAACTTCACCTGACTGACATGATTTTCCAAATATGATGGACTGTGGCTTAGCAACTTCATTCGCCAGCTCCTTCAGGACCCGCGGATGGATTTCATACACATCAGTAATGAACAAGTACTTGTTTTCATAAAGACAGATTGATTCCCGCTGCCTGCTCCCTGCCAAATCCTAAAAATACTGTGTTCTAACGTTGAAAGTACAGAAAAGGAACACTACTAATTAGACTTACAAGACACCTATAAAAGGTCAACCCTGAGCAGTGATTTCTTCAGCAAATGGAACAGCAGACAACCCATTAGTTTTTTTCCTGGTTAAACTTTGAGGGAAATTACTTTATCCAGTGATGTATTTTTAGGGCAGGCACTTTATACCAGGGTTTTCATTTCCTCACTGGAATAGGTAGTAATTAGGTAGGGATTCAGCTTTAAATGTTAAAAGAAGAGTTCAGCGACATGAAGTAACAGTGGATTTCAGAGTCTTGCTAACTTTGCTCTTTTGGGCTTTGATAGGGCCTTCATGCAAACATGATAGGGTCACTTCTAGACTATCCTTGTGCTGTGAAGCTCACAATATGGGGAAGCCATGCCAGGTACCAACCACAGCTTTTACCACAGATTAATCAGTTTTGAACAGATCATTTGTATCATCTTGTCAGTTTGTCCTACCCTTCTCTGAAAAGACACTGAAAACAGGATGAGAGGCCAAGGAAATCAAAGCGTGAAGATGCTAAGAGGAACAGTACCTGGGAGCCACTCTGTGCCCAGGAGACACAGGCTGTACAGAAACACCAGGAGTGAAGGAGTGACCAATTCAGCTTGGGTTTAAACTGAAACAGGGGAAGTTCAGGTTAGATATAAGGAAGAAGTTCTTTGCTGTGAGGGTGGTGAGGCGCTGGAATGGGTTGTCCAAAGAAGTGGTCAATGCTCCATCCCTGGCAGTGTTCAAGGCCAGGCTGGACAGAGCCTTGGGTGACATGGTTTAGGGTGAGGTGTCCCTGCCCATGGCAGGGGGGTTGGAACTGGATGATCTTAAGGTCCTTTCCAACCCTAATTATTCTATGATCTATTCTATGATCTATAAAATGCAAGGCTGTTCTCCTTCATCCTTTTGGACTTCTCACACTCACTCTGAATCACAGAATCACAGAAGAGAGTAGTTCGGATTGGAAAGAACCTTAAGATCACCTGTTTCTAACTGCCAAACTGCAAGTAATACCTTGATAGTCATCACCACCAGGCAAGTGCAAAGCAAGTTAAATGGGAGGAGAATTTTGCACTTCTCAGTCGGAATTAGGATGTTGCATCTCCCAGAAGCTACCTGCTACACCTTTAGCCATAGAAAGGTGAAAAACTGTCTCACAAATACTTTGTGGCTAGTTTGTGGAATGCACACATAGTCCTTGGCTCTTATTCTCTGGTAGCCTTCCCATATAGGGTATTTACCACCAGTTCTGGGCTTACATGGTAGTTCTTTGGCTCACCTAATAATGCATCTCAGAAATGCTGAGCTTCAGCATTGCTTACTAAAGGGGATGAGAAAGTTTCAGCCACAATATTGATGATAGCTGGCATGTCACACACACCTGTATCATTTGGCCAGGCACATGGGTGTGCTGCCTTCTCTATTTGGATTACAAATGTCCTGATTCAGCTGCAAAGTGTGGACATTCAATCTTCACAGGACTAAATTCAGATACCTTACAGTGCAGCAGTGGGAAGGAAGAGCCAGACAGAATTCTACATCAGGCAGTATGATCACTCAGTAGTTCACCATCTACTATGCTGTAAATGATGCTGTGATGCCCAGTATGAGTTTTCAGTCTTCTTGAAGATTACATTGACTTGTCAACTAACTAATCTGATCAGTTCATTGCTGAAACATCTGTTTAGATGGAAAATGCCTGCTTGTAATACAAAAAGTAAAAATCTGTTTGGGACTGTGAGTGACAGAATTGTAGATGCATTTTACACAAAGGGAGATCAGAGTTACCAGCCTTCACTCAGTGGTGGGAGGACCAGTTTTCTTATCCTTAAACTATATACTGTAAAGACATCCAATGTTTTAGCACTGTAAGTGTAGGAGTTTGTCAGCTTTGTCATTCTTGTCTACACTGCGGACTGTTCCTTCCTCTCCATGGTGCTCTTCTAGAGAGACATTTCTGCTGGACCTTGAAGTGTTTAATCACCCTTAACTGCAATGAAGCTCCAGCTTGGGAAAAATGTGTGTTGGAATGGGATGGTGAAGATTAGGAAGCTATTTAAAGCTCATTGCCTGAGGCAGGCACCCATGGACAGCAAGGGCTGACTAGAAAGAACCTGAGACCGCTTTCTGAGGACACCATGGAGGAAGAAAAACAAATCTCTGAGTCAAGGGACTGCCCTGGTCCCTGCTGAGTTTAAAGTCTGAAGAATCTCTCCTTTAAAACAAAATGCAAGAGTCTGACTGTGGTTTGTGCTGGATTAAAAGCTACTTCTTTTTCCAGGGGAAGTCCCTTGTGTGAGCTGGTCCTAGTCACATTCAATGATATCATGGACCCCAACGAGGCAAAAAGTTTCCTTTTCAGAAGAAAAAATAAAGGAAAGGTGGTGGCAGCACCTGGGAATATTAACTTGGACCTTTCAAGGCCACTTGGTCACAGCACTACTGAAATAAAGCTAGCTTCCTAAATTAACGTTTGATCTGACAGAGAATTGAATTTAGATAGACTTAAGCGAGAGGAGATGGAATGACCTTTCTTGTAACAGCAAGCTGCTGGCTAAATGTGGCAGCTTGAATCTCCACTACCCATGCTGGACCGTTTATACAGCTGTGTGCCTTGGATCTGAGAGTCAAATGCTTCAGAACATGGCCATGAGGTGGGAAATATTCTGAAGGTCAGTAATGTTTACTCCTCTATTAGATAAAAAGGAGTGCTCGTCCTGGCAATAAAGCAGACGTATTTTCACAAGTATGTGGGAGAAATTAGCTTCATTTTGAAAATAATTTCTTTTTTTTTAAAGAATCTGAAAGATATTTATAAAATCTCAACAGCTTGTGCCTTTTCTATTTTTTAAAGACTAGAATCATGCACAAAATCATTGTGTGTCCCCCCCAGAGATGAGCTAGTCTGTCTTTTTGTCCCAAGGTAGGACCAAGTACAATTTCTGACCATATCATGTGTTTTGCCCAACCTGCTTTCAGAGAACCCTATTGATAGAGATTTAGCAATATCCCAGACAGTTAATTTCTACACTAAACTATCCCTACCTTTGAAAAGCTCTTACTAATGTATTTTGTTATTGTTGTTGTTGCAGTTTATGCTTTTCTCTTCTTTTTCTGTATGCTACCAATATGGAACCAGATTTGTTTGCTGGAACACTTTCCATACATGAAAATTCATGGCTCATGACAGAACGTGCTAAATGGTGAATAACATCAGGTTGTCAGCTGTGGATGATCTTTCCTCTGTAACACATTGCAGAGAGCTCCTGATGTCCTAGCAGTAGCAAATGGCTCATACAAGAGACTGCAGGTCCAGAAGCAATTAAGTGCTCAAACCATAGTTTTGATGCATTCCTCACTCTTTTAGAAACTTCTAAGCTTTTTCACTGAGAAAATGATGTACACAAAAAAATCACACCTCTGATAATAATTACATTGCAAGGAATGGATACCTGCATATGTTCCTGTGGGTGATTATAGTAGTTTTCTTCATTGCAGTAAGACCCTTGTGTTTTTATGTGAAGCTGGATAAAGATGATATATAGGAGACAACAAAAGCATCCTCACAATACCCACTGAGGTGCAAGAATGCAAAAAAGGACACAGATGACGTCTAAAAACTCATAGGCAGCATCTTTCTCCTCATGCGCTCTGTCAGGAGCCAGCTCCTAATACCATTAACTACTTTAAGGTCAAGTTCAACAGTAGCTGAGCTGCTGAAACTACAGATAGAAACAAGCTGTCATGTAGTGAATAAAGTTTGTTCCTATAAGGCAGGAAAAGCTTGCAGCATGGCAGGAATTGCTGTTACTGCTCATTAGATGGCACCCTTCCTTTATGTTTGGATGGAAAGAAACGGCTAGTTTGAATTCATTACAGTCTCTAGCTAGCATAGGAGAAAAATAGATTCCTCCCACTTGTTGTCACTGGCAATTCTGTGCATGAGTTGACCCACCACCCACGCTGAATCCACCTCACTCATCCAAACTTTCCCTGCAATAGCAATCCAAATCCATTCCCCCTCATATCTGACTCACAATGATGCTGTAAAAAGCAGAAGGTGAGCATATTCCTCCATCTGAAGACACCTCCAAATCACTCTTGGTTGAGGCAATGCACAGAGATAATGCACAGAGATAGACTTATACATACAGAGTGCTCTCTGGAACATTTCCAATGTGAGAGGTTCAATCAATGCATAATAATACTATGTAATTTGGGAGAATAATATGCTATGACTGAAAAATAACAGAAGAGAGAGCCCTGAATTGTAATGCAACATATAGTGTCATTGGAAAGGGTCAGTGTCATGTTCATGGAGCATAAAATTCATCTTAGTGACCTTGGTTAGATGTTTTTTATTAGACACCAAGCTCTGCTTTCAAGCAATTCATGGAGCATTTTTACTTTGCATTAAAGAATGGATTTAGGATGCCTACGCTAATGGATTTTTTGCTTTTTTCACCATTATCTAATAATATGAACCATTCCCTTTTCATTAGCTGAAGATTTAAGTCTACAGTCAGAACTTTCAATTGATTTTGGTATTCATCCTGCCTTCAATTGATTGCTTGGTCAGTTCATGATTTTAATGCCAAGTCTCTGTTTTAGCAGGGTGTCCTCTCTATTCTCTTTGAAAGGCAAGTTGTTAGCTGGCAAATCAGCTTTATTATTCTTCTAGATCTGACTTATGAGATCTTTGTTAATAGAATAAAACCCAAAACAGAACAAGCACTGTGATCTATTAACACTGACACTTTGGTTTTGACGCATAGAAATTGTTTTATGAATGGCTATGAAACTGATTAGGATGGGAGGAAATCACAGCTAACATACATCTCTAGCTTCATGGCACTCACAAATGAAGCAGAATGAATGGTATCTGAGGTTAGCAGTCCATGCTCATTAGAAATCCAAGTGGTGTGCTTAGTGAATTTACTGGTGCACCTGATAGGATGTTAAATCCAATGAAGCAGCTGACATTTACTAGTTGAAAGTATAATAAAATACGATGTTTCAGTACCTACAGTTAGCTATTCTCAAATTGATGCTCCTGCCACTGTAAATTTCTGTGAATCATTTAATTTCTCTGCACACCTGCTCCACAGTTTGTCTGCAGACATTTTGCCATATGAAAGAAGTGCCCTCATTCATCTGTGTTCCTGTTTGCACCTTCCAGCTCACAAAGAATAGAGAAAGAAGGAAACTCCCTGACCCCCTCACTCCTTTACTATTATTACTGCTTTTATTATGTTTGCACTTAAGGACTTAGAGGTCCCTGATGTGTTTGGCATTGTACTAAGAGGAGCAGACAGTGTTTCTACTAAGGAGCTTATGATTTAAGGTGAAAGGTTACAGCCAGGATGGAGGGAGAGTTATAGCACACAAACAGAGTGTGACAGCAGCCTATGTTTGCTCATTCTTGCCTGTCATTTTTGAGAGTAAGGGAGGACAATGAGAAACAGGAGGAGGTGAAAGAATCAGGTAGAGAAAAAAGGAAGGAGGGAAGGTGGAGAACTGCAAGGAGAAGGAAGGATTGAGGAATCAAGGGAAAAAGAAGCAGAAGAATTAAATTGCACACTGCAGACATCCCCCTCGATCCAGATGTCTCAACTCAGGTGGATTCCAATCAGTCATTTCACCAAGGCACCTTATTTAGAGACCCCATTGCCTTGCATTTGCTGTTATTAGTGGATGGAAGTGGAGGACAAAGATATCAATCTTCCTTTAAAATTGCTTCTCTGTCTCCATTGATGATGAACCAGTTCCAGAAGGAGTCTACCTGGCCCAGGTGCTTTAGATGAATATCTAAAGCTAGATGGAATCAATCCAGGCCTTGGTGTTTCCAAAGGGTATGTGTCTTGCCTAGAGATCTCCCCAATGCCATCCCACACCCACTGGATTATTGGGAAGAAGGGTGATTTTGGTTGTTCACTTTTACAACCTTATTTTACCACTGAGTCTTTGCTTTGCCTGCTGCTATTTCTGCCAGATGGAAAATTTGGATGTTTCTTTCTCTATCTAGTCCTTCTAAATCCTCCAATAGCACATGGTGGAGTTTACTGGAGATGGGACAGTATCCTGGTGTAGCATGGTTAAACTGTTCTTCCTCCAACATCATCTGCAATTCAAAATGGGCAGTGAGTTCCCAGAGAAACGAAACAGAAAGCTTCCCACTAATGCTATTTGTCAGAAGTCCTTAATATCATACTTGCCTTTTAGCCTTACTCCTCAACATCCAGAGGGAAAAAGAGCCACCAAACCCAAGAAACCTTCTGATTAAATCAGATTTGACAGACCTTTCTTCAAGAACAGAGCAGCTTTAAAAACAGCTAGAAAAATATCTCTAAAAATAGATCAAATCAACGTTGCCTTTGAAAAAAAATACAAATCAATCTTAAAAGGAAAGAAAAAAATTCTATTATTTCCCTTCCACCTTCTCATAATTATTTTTAAAGTCTGGGTTTCACCAAGAAAGCCACTTCAGTCAGCTCTTTTAAGATAGTTTGGAGAGTTCCTCTCTTCTTTTATCTTCCTTTTCTTCCCCTGGTGTAGCAGCATGGTGCACAGCAACTTTGCTGTCTGTACTGAAATAAAGGATGTAAATGTAAGTTCCAAGATCAAAAAAATGTCGTGAGGAAGAACCTGAAATTAAGTGTATTCCTCCTGCTGCCAAACGGATTATTGGAGTTGCTTTCATTTACTTACATATTAATTTGCTTACATATTAATTTGCTTACATATTCATCTACTTTTGAATCTCCCACTGGCTAAGAAAATCCAACTGTGTAAGATACATAAAGAAACTTCAATTAACAATCATTTTTCTATGAGTCCTGGTAAGTTCATGGTATATACATCACTGCAGGTCCAAAACACCCAAATATTAGATCTAATGTTCATGCAAGCCTATGGAAGAGTGGTTGTTGATTGTAATGAGCTTTGAATAAGATTCACAATTGCAAGCTATGTATCTTGCAAAATGTATCTGCCACCTTTCAAAACAGACAAATGATGGTGAGAGAAGAGAGGTTTCTCAGTCCGCAGAGGCAAGCTCACAGGGACAGAGAAATATCTATCTGCAAAGCTTTTGGAGGAAAAACACTGGCACGCACAGATAGACTATTACAGGAATCTTATTATTGCGTCCCAGCTCATTAGTTGCTCAGAAAAGGGACTAATAATCACTTGGCACCAAAGATTCTTGATGCTTGACTTCAGGCTCATGAGTAACACAGCTTAGCCATGCTCACAAACTCAGTGGAATGGGGATCTTTCTAAACTGAAGCCTTGATGAAGCATCACAAACTGGCTTTGAGCTGGACCAAGCCACTCACTCCTTTTGTCCTGAGCTTTGAGAACCGTCAGTCTGTTTCACAGGAAACTGCATGAGAAAGATTCAGGATAGAATTCTGCATTAAGTATTCCCCATTCCTGGAAGTGTTCAAGGCTGGTTTGAATAGGGTTTTGAGCAACCTGGTCTGGTGGAAGGTGTCCCTACCCATGGTCCAAAACTAGACCATCTAGTTCCAAAACTAGATGGTCTTAAAGTCCCTCCCAAACCAAACCAGTCTGTGATTCTATGAGAAAATTACAGAATAAACCATCTCCTGAGAAAGCCTTTTCCTAGCCACAGTATATGGAAGTTGCTTTAAATCCTGAGTCATTCTGTGGAATTTTTGCTGGTATAAGTCTAATTATTTGTTATCTGACTCATTCAATCAAATGAATCTCTCTCTGGAGTTAAAGATACACTTTTATCAATGTTTGTTTGCATTATTTGACAGTAATGAGCCCTCTATTATCTCACAATGTAATTATTGCATTAATCACCAGGTGAATACATTAATCATCAAATGATTGCATGGCAGAGAAGCCTTCCAGACAGCACAGAACAATGATTTATCTGTCTTCTGTGCTATTAAAGTTCGCACATTTTTGGGTTAGGGTAGTTATTCTATAGTTATATTTAGTAGTAGCAGTTATTATATAGTTATTATAGGTAGCTATTATATAGTTATATTTTTAGGGTATCTCCTATTCTTTTTGTCTTTCCTTTTTCCCAATTCCTTTTCCCAGAGTATGACGATACAATTTCAACTCTTGTAACTAGCTGCTGCTTTTGTCTCTGTCTTGGGATAGTGACAGAACACTGAATAAATCCTGACTTTAGAGATTTCTGATTAGCAGATGGAATTTATAGAGGGATGCAAAAACTACTGCATGTCTATTCATCAGTATTCTTCATTTGTTCTTAACATGCACAGTATCTTTTGTCTGTAAGCATTTAACTGCATTAGCTTCTGCTTATGTCACTCTGAAAGGATGCAAACACTTTTTCCTGGTCACTGTTTTAAAAGTGACAGCTTACACTCTGCAGTGTCCTTCTAAACTCATTGCTTGTTTGATGGGCATGGATTCATCCTGTGAGTAGAAAAAGCTAGGAAGAGAGATAAAGATATTGAGGTAGCTTTAATATTGACTGATGTGGCAAATCCACATTTGTAATTACCCCTAATATATGGCCTCTTATTTAATGTCCTGGAAAAATTTGAGGGTAAAATCATACATGATTTGATAAACACAAATTCAGAATTCCTGTTGTGCTGCAGTCTGAAGAATTACGTATGCAAAAGACTTACAGAAAGGGCAGTATCTTCAGCAGCTGGTAAATGGGCAGTGATCTTGGCTCAAGCAATCCCTGTCTGTATGGCTTCATAGGAGCTGCTTCACCTTCCTTGTGCTGGTTTCCCTTCCTGAAATGCGTCTATGCTGTGGTGGGCAAACCCTGGCCTCCCTGGGGCATTATGTGGGATTGATATGGAAAGAGCACTAAATTCCTTATAAGTGTTAACATTTGGTGGAACTATGGAAACCATGCTGCTAAAAGCTAAAAATTGAAATGAGACTTCTGGCATATTTGTGTGTGTGTGTGCATTTTCCCCTTCTTTTGATTTATCTACATCTTCTTAGGCTATTATTTAAGGTGATGAGCTTGTTGAAATAGAAACTAGAAATGAAGGGATAATGGAAGAAATTTGTTGCCAAATAGGTCTATTTCTTTGAGGCAGCTCTTGACAGTTGCATCCTCTGACTAAAAGCCAAAATTGCTTGGACTTGAAGAGTGAGCAAGTGTGAATTGTTGGATTCAGAGCACACACAGGTTTTGATTTCTAGATACAATCAGCCAGGCCTTTTCGTTCTTGGCCGGACTTAAAAATGCGAATAGTGAAACAAGCTAAGAGCAGTTCACATTAATCAGTATTATCAAAGGAAAAGGATTTAGTCACGTTAAAACAGTAATCTTATCTCCTTTATGCTTAATTTCTAAGAACTCTTCAGGTAACTGTCTTTCAGGTGGTGATATTATTAGCCTTCAATTTGCAGCAGAACAAAAATATCCCACAGGCTTTAAATGCTAAAGACCTCAAACACTTTAGATGTGATGTCTAAAACCTTGGGGATAGGAGACACCTCACTCTACAAGGGATTTGCCACATGTCCAACATCTTATTCGAGTTTCATCTGGTTGCTACTATTTAGTTCATATTGCTTTGCTTGCCTAAAATGTTTTCAGTCCCACACTTCAAGCAGGGGAGCAAATGATCACCACATTCCCATGAGTTCTCAGGGGTACAGTTATCTACCATCATTACTTCCAGAGTGAAAATACAGCATAAAAGGGAAATGGCATAATACGAGTCTTGCCAATAGTTTCTGGAAAGAGGTGTTTGAGGGTTTTTGTTTTCTTATTTTCATCAGAAGAATTAGAGCTGTCCAAGCTAAAATGACTACCCTATCTTCTTAGGTTAATTATTATATCTCTTTACTATTACTATTGGTTGTAACAGGGCAGCGTCTTCACACTGTAACATCGTCACAACACCGAAGACCAATCTCACCATGTCCATGCAGATATTCTCTGATAATCAATTTTATATGGCAGAATACATATTTTAAGGATATTTCTCTCTGGGGAATTAAAAATAAGTAATAAGAAGATGAATGTGAACTGATTATTTCAGCATACTAAAAATTCATACTAAACTTTATGCATTATTGAGATTTTAATACAATTTCCATTAAAGAAATAACTCACTGGTTTTGCTGAAGCTGTGTTTAGTAATAACAATGTTCACAGATCATAATTCCTTCTTTGCCCAGAAAAAAATGTTCATCAAATATTCAACGTAAATTTTTCTGCACCAAATATTTAATTGTGTGTATATAGCCTTGTAATTGCAATGTAATGATGTAGCTCAATATAAAATCCCTCTACTCCAAAATTAAGTGCAATTTAAAACAAAATAAAAGGTCACGCAGAGCTTGTGACAAATATTGCAAAAATAAATGCTATTTTAACCAAATGTGGTTTTTTGCCAACTCTATAAACATGTTGTCACAGGTAATATTTTCAACTGATTTGAATTAATGCAACGTGCCCAGTTTGAAGTACTAAATAAACTGGAAGACTTTGTGGGAAGTTCACTTTGCAGAAGGAATACAGGAAGAGATTTTGTAGTGATTGACATCTCTTCTGACTCCACACCTCTGAAAGTGATTCTTTCCTCCTCTTTTGTTGACACAACAGACTGCAGCTCTGCCGCTGAATCACAGATACAGTAAGGGATGGCTTCACAAAACCTTCTAGTCACCCTGCGAATAAATATTACAGAGTTATTCTTTGTCTTCAAGAAAGACTGAGTTAAAAACTAATTTCCCTGTGGAGAACAAAGCAGAAGATGCTTTGAGAGAAATGGAAAAGGAATGAAGCCAGCCCTCACAAAATGGCAGAAACAAAACTTAAAGTACAAATCAAAGCATGGAGACCACACTTCAAACCAATCAATCAAAAAGACTGGCTAATTGGCTCCTGAGTTAAAGAGTAGTGATTCCCATGCAGTGCATGCTGCATGGGTAATAAAGGCAGGTTTGCAACAGGGGAAAGCCAGACAAGCTGGCTAATCATGAAAATGTAATCCCAGGGAATATCCTGTGGGTTAAATCTGTTAGGTATAGCAGCTTCCCTGGGATGTTGAGAAAAATGAGAGTGAGGAGATGAAGACCATACAAATTACTATGTCAACCTATGATGAATACAATTCAAGCAAAAAAGAGAATGTTTGTAGCTCTTACAAGAGATTCCATTAGATTGTCTGTGCTTTAACTGATGTTGAACTGCTGAAAGCACTGCAACAACAAACAAAGCAAGCAAACAAATAAACACCACACCACTCTTGACTAACCAACTCTTCATTCTTCTGTCCCACCTTTATTGGCTCTTGTGCAGGAGTTTTCTCTTTTGGACAGGTACTGAAGGTGGAGTGTCAGTGGAATAAATATGACATAAATATTAATCAATATGGCATTGTCCTGGTTTCAGCTGGGATATGGTTAATTTTCTTCCTAGTAGCTGGTACAGGGCTGTGTTTCTGCTTTGGTCTGAGAATGGTGTTGATAAGCCTACTGATGTTTTATATCCGTGATATTTCTTCATGGAAAAGCATTGGAACAGGCTGCCCAGGGATGTGGCGGTGTCACCATTCCTGGAGGTATTTAAAAGATGTGTAGATGTGGCGCTGAGGGACATGGTTTAGTGGTGAACTTGACAGTGCTGAGTTAACAGCTGGACTTGATGATCGTAAAGGTCTTTTCCAATGTAAATAATTTTTTGTTTGTATGATCCTTCAATAAACATATGATTAAACAGAAATCCAGACCTCAGTGTTTTGCTGAATCAGCACACGGGTTTATTTTACCTTCTGTTTGTGAGATCCATCTTATTTTAGCAACTGAAAATGTAAGAAATGCAGTTTCCTTTAGGCTGAAATAGTAAGTAATGGGGAGAGAGAGGCACCTGCATGATATTCTGAAACATATGTTGACATTGCCATCTATGACGTTGCCATCTAGGGAGCTTTGGTATTATTAAGGGATTTCATGCAAATAAATACTGACAGTGCAATGTAGTGTAATGGCTTTTTCTTACACGAACTGTTCTCTACATCTTCAGAAAATGCTGTTTTGCTTCTGCCTGCAAAACCACTTCTTTTTCTCTTCTATAACATTAGTCCATTTTTTTCTCACTTGGTGCTCACAAGCTCCATTTAATTTCATTTTATCCTTTGATAGATGAGATTTCCATTTATCATTTCTGGGAAACAGGTGCAGTTTGTAAGGGAAAGAAAAAGACAAACAGATTGCCAGTTTGGAGACTTCTCATAATTTATTATGCTGTGCCAATATGTAAAGAAATGATCAAGGAAAATGCCAAGGACCTTCATTATTTTTCATTTGTAATGTCTTTAAGGAAGCTGTCATGTTAATGTGTGAGCATATTCCGGTTTAAGCAGACACTTAAATCAGGAAATACAGACCTGGGCTTCTGCTCTGTGAAACATTTGGGATCCCAGTCCTGTTTTCCCAGCTCCATCTCCAACCGGGGCAAGGTGAAATGTATGCAACTTCCAAAATGTGCAGACATGAAGTATCAACCAGTCCCCAGACCCATGATTATAGAGACAAGAACTATCAACTAGTCCACAGAAGCATGATTGTGCATCCCAGCTGCAGCTGTAGCCCAACAGATGATGCAGATCCCTCAAGTCTGTAGGATCAGTGGTACCCAAGGAGGAAGGAAAATGTTCCCTTCAAAATCTGCCTCAGTGGATTTGATTTACTTTCAGACTTAAATAAGCTCTTTTATTTGCTGTCATGTCAGAGCAGCTCAATGCAAGTACAAGAATAAATGTTACCACTGAATAAGACTTTAAGCATGTCTCCACCCCTTGCACCAGTTCTACTATAAAACATGCAAAGGTTAAAACAAGATCATGGTCCTTTACAGGACAAATCTGTCTAACATAAATCCTCAATACAGCTAAAATGTATCTCTTAGTTTAAAAGACATAGAGCAATCAAACCCCTGCCCTAAAAATTTTTGTTTGTTTTTTTCTCTCAATTCCCAACCCTTAAATATTTGATTCTTCCCCAAACTTTAGCATTTTCTAGCTTTTTCCAAGGCTGATGGAAGTTCTGTACATTGTCATTGCCTCTAAATCTAGTTCTTGTGATCACAGCCAGCTCTTACTAAAACCAGACTGCTCTGCTTTGCTTCTATAAAGCAAGTTTCCACCTCCTGCAACTCTGATATGCAAACCCTGATAGGCATCATGCACTCCTGAAGGCTCAGATTAGAGTTCCATCAAACTGAACTGAATGTCTTTTGAGACAAGTTTAATTGCTCTCCTGTCCTGGTTTCAGCTGGGATAGAGTTATTTTCTTTCCTAGCAGCTGGTGCAGTGCTGTGTTTCGGCTTCAGTCTGAGAACAATGCTGATAACGCACTGATGTTTTAGTTGTTGCTCACTAGCACTTACCCTACTCAAGGAATGTTCAGTTGCTCATGCTCAGCCAGTGAGGAGGGACACAAGAAGGTGGGAGTGAGGAGAGACAGGACACCTGATCCAAACTAACCAAGTGGGCATTCCATACCAAAGCACGTCATTCCCAGTATAGAAACTTTAGGGAGCTGGCCAGGAGGGGCTAATTGCTGCTTGGGGATGTACTGGGCATCAGTCAGTGGCTGGTGAGCAATTGTACTGTGCATCACTTGTCAGTCTTGAGTTTTATTTCTCTGTCTCTTGTCATTTCCCTTTTCATTACATATCAGTTTCTTTCCCCATGTCATAGAAAGGAATGAAGACACCAATATCAACATGAGTGCTCCATCTTGTATCCTTTCTTCTATCCTTTCTTCTGTATCCTGCTCTATCTTATATCCTTTCGAAAATAACAATAGAAATGTCTAGCACAGAATCGCAAAAAATGTTTGTGATAGGCTAGATAAGAAGCCAAATGCCCCAACATCTTTCTGCATCCTGGGTTGTTAGGTTCTTCTCTCGTCTCCTGAGCTTCCCAAGTTGCAGTCTGTCGGCTAATTTGGATCATTCTCCTTGACTTCTTTTAACTGTGTCTGTATTTAATATTGTTAAGTACTCATTTTCAACATGCATATGTATTTAAATTTATTCCTACTCCCCCACCTTTCAGTGTATTGACTGTCAGTTATGTGTGCAAAACTTGCCAGTTATTGTAACTTACAGCACAATAACAGCCTAATTGATAGGCAAAGTAAATGGAGGAGCAATGAAGAGATCATCAATGCTGCAAGGTAGTCAACAACACACAAACTGGTCATCAGATATTCTGCTACATTGAAGAGTTCAAAGAGCTAATAGAAATTGATACTAAAATGCATAGACAAGTGTCACTCTGCCTGATTCACTCAGGCTGCGGCAGAGTGGACAATTTCAAATTATACAGGATTTTAGAACCTAATTCACTTGTATTTGAAATGCCCTAAGTTTTATGAGGGAGGAACTTAAAGAGAAGTATCTCTCACAAAAGTTTGCTTGAGCTGTGGAGCCCCATGTTGCCTTCAAGGGCAGGCAGTGTCCAAGCAAAGCAGCATAGTCCTTTGTCTTGGTATAAATCTATGCATTTCTATGTAGTGAAAGATAAGTATCCAAATACTCCAGGTATGGAAATATTTATCTTACCTTTACAAAAGAGCTTGGGATAAACAATTCCTCAATTGGATCTCAGATGGCAGATCAGATTTTTTCTTGTCCTCTGGATGGCGGGCAGCTGATTTCTACATTCAGTAGCATCTGCCTCCCATATTCTTGCTGTGCTGATGGGTTGATTTTACAAACTGCCAGCAGGAAATGAAGTCTTGGGCAAAAGATTTATGAAACCTTTGTGTCACATTTGTCCCTAAAATCCGGGACAAATAGCATCCTCGAGACTTTCTTTGAGTGCTAGAGCAGAGATTTAGGTTTTGGAGCTGTATCAGTTTGTCTGGGATATCCAGAGGGTGTTTCATGGTTACCAAGTGATACCATTATATACATGTTGTTATTTTACTTTACTTCAATTGCAGTTTGGTTTTATTAAAAAGAAAAAGCCTATGAGAAAGATTAAAAAGTAATAACTTGTTTTGCTGGGTTATTTACATAAGGTTCTGGGAGCTGATATTTCTCATAGGCAGCTGTGCCTATATTTCCCCCATGTTGACCTCTGTTCCAGAACATATCTAACTATATAAATAAAGGAAGTCACACTTGTAATACACCCATGCACTGCATCATTGATTTCAGGATGAGTTGTCCTGCCAATTCCCTGCTGTAAGGCAGTGCTGAGTGTCAAAAGATGATGATATTAACGATGGAACAGAGTTTTCTAGGAGAAGTACATAAGTGCTTATTTCTTTTCAGCCAAAAGGAAAAACAAAAGAGAGGCTGGCAGAAATTAAAGTAACCTAGAAAGACAGGGATATGAATCCTTAAGGGTACTCAGTTTTGCTATCTTAGTTCCTGAAATCCATTAGAGGGGAAGCATCACTTTAGTTGCATCTGCAATCTAATCTCATGGATTCCTCTGTACTGGACTGGAAGGTGTTTTGAGCTTCATGTGGTAATTCACCTAAGCACTGATTTACCCCACAAAACACCTAGATTGCTGAGGTGGGAAGGTATCATCATTGAAGATAAACCTATGGGCAGCTCTCTGGGCAGCAGATCCAAAGAACAACACTGATATAGGTAAGGCTACTCCAAACCGTGAGCAAAATAGATAAACCCAAGAAGTACAAGTACTGACAGTGACAGGGAAGTGAGAGAGATGGCCACTTCCTAAGTGGTTGCACTGAATTACATAAAATCAGTGTTCTAGAAAACGCCTTGAAGAGAGAGAATAAAAACCTTACAGCTTTCAAAAGTTATTATCAGACTCTGAAGGTCTATGAAATGGATTGCTTTCTAATAATCTTGAGGTAAAAATTACAACGAAGAGAGTTTCAATAGGAAAAGCTCTTAGTTTGTGAATAGAAAACATAGATACTATATAGAAATTTACAGGCTGAAATGGCAATTTTAGTGATCATTTGATCTATTCAATAGATGTAGGGTAAGACTAATAATTTAATTAATAACAACAACAGCAACATACCTCATACACTCCTTTTCTTCAGAAAATCACTAAGCACTTTACCAAAGGAGGTCAACACCGTTATCATTATTTTAAATTCTCAAAATCACCTGAAAGAGGATTTTAAGCAGAAATCCCTCAGTAGCCTGCTCTTGGAATTTGCACATGATGCTATCTTCTATCCATCAACAGTACTTGCAAGTCTAAGCAGCCTAGCAAAATTGTACTGGTTTTTTCCCTGTTTAAAATAGAAATGACATTTCTTTTTCTTTACCATGACTCATCAGAGCAGAATAATGGAAAACAACTTTGCCTCTACACATTTCTAGAGTAAAATAACAGGGTTGCTTTAAGATTTTCCTCGGAACCTTTTTCTTTCCAACTAGTATAGACTGGCATCATGTTCTCCATCCTGAAGTGCTTTCAGGTAATTCAGGATCATTCCTTGACCTCATAATGGCCTTCAACCCATGGCTCATTTACCTAGAAACAAGCTTGAATTCGATCATCCTAAGGCAATGGTGCCTGTAATTCAAACAATGAAACCACTATGAAATTCAATTAATTCCTTCCATCGTTAGCTGTTATCACTGGGATATTTTTAGCCAGCTAAAAAATAGACTCTTTGTTGAATTGTAATTGGTTACATTTACAGAGTTTGCAAAAATGTGTTTTAGGAGTGCCTTGAAGTGCACATCAGCAGCCCTCAGTCTTTTCAAGTGTGATGTTAAGCTATGCAAGAAAAAGACTGAATTTCCTTGATGAGTGGAGCAATCACTCTGACTTTGTTCAACCAACACTAGGAAGAAAGAAAGGAAACAACCCCAAACAAACCAAAAGAAACCCAAAATAAAACAAGCCAAGCCCAAAATAAAACTAAACCACCCTCTGGCTAATTTTTCTTTTATTGACTGTAACATGGTAAATGGTTGTTCTAAACATCTGATTGCTCAGAAGCTTGGAAGGCTGGAGGAGGAATTGCTCTGTTCATGCCCTATTTACCACTTATCTCATGCAACTCCCTTTACACACTGAGTTCAGAGGTGGGATGTAATACTATGTGGTCCTTTGGGCTGATCTAGGATGGAGGTTCCTGTATGCTTTTGGGTGGAGGGAGAAAAAACACTGGGAATGAAGGATCATTTTTATTCTTTGTGTCAGAAAACAATTTCAGTCAAAACTACCAAACCATGAAATTTTATGTATGGCTACATAACGAAGGAAATTATGCCACACTTGATTCAATTCCTTACTATTCAACGAAACTTCACATCAAAGAGGAATAACCCACATTTCCAACATGCTTTAAGTTATGAAGAAGAACTAGCATTCCACAATCGAAAAAGCCAGAAGACTAAACTGTTATTAATCTGTGACCATGACTGCCCTAGCCTTAATGAAATTAGAACATGGAAGTGATTTGGGAGACAAAGCATTTTTCAAAGAGAAGAAAATAACATTTATTGTATATTTCCCCATTTTCTCTGCATGCTACAACATCATGGAATCACAATTTGGAATTTGTTATGAAGTTTTCATCTCATGGGCATAGTAAAACTTACTGGGTTTCTGTGCCAGGTTTTCTGTACATGGAAATGTGTGTGTATGCAAACAAACTTTCACATGGCTGCTTTTAAGTATATTTGAAACCTTGAGGCTACTTGAAGTTTGAAACTGAATTGAATAGTTTACAAACATCACTGTTTATTTCTTAAAACTCTTCCAACTTTTGAGTGCATCTCTATCTTCCCAAAAGAGATTGGAAAAAGCAGATAGAAACCACATTATTGCATTATTGCCACTCTGCCCTAGCAGAGTTTGTGAATCTCGAGAGTTTGCTCTCATACAAAAGAGTGTTCTCAGATGGATTTATAGCCCAAAGAGCAGAATGAACTCACAATGGCAGCTCAACAAAGAGAGGAAGAGAAATACCTTCTTATGTGGATAACTTACATGAGTTTCCATCAAACAAAACGCTGCAGAACACTGAAGTATCCAAGCTACATTTGGACCTGTTTATTTGGGTACCAGAAGGAATCCAAAGCACAGCAACACAGACTAAAACCTGGATAAGCCTATCCCACAAGGCCCACACCATAAATCTGAGCTGTTGCCCACTAGATTGCACTTGTGTGCAATATTCAGGTTCACAGGATTCTGCTGACCCTAAAGTGACTTGAGACAATATCACTTAGTTCCCACAATGCATGAAATTATCATCTTTTGTTTCCACCAAACAACTGTATTTTCTTAAACTCATCAAATTTTGGGCATCTACGCTTTCTTCCATCCTGTTTTAATTGGAGCTGGTGCAGAAGGAAGCTGCATGTTTGGGAGCTGGACCAGTGATCTTTGGAAAGCAACTGAGAATCCTCCAAGAAAACAAGATCTGAAGAACGGTATTAAACTTCTGATCCAGGTAAAAGGCTGGTTGTCTGGTGAAAAAAGATCACTTTAAGACGGTCACTTTAATATAGAGTAAGATGGGGTCATTGCTGTCACTCTTACTGGGACAAAATCATCTTGTTATTTTGTGGTTTGGTAAAAGTACTTTGAACCCAAGGTTTTTGTATCAGTGCATCCATGCCACTTGTTTTCCTTGTTAGTAGGAAATATGACTGAACCACAGGGGTGACCACAGCTGTGGCAACACAGGTTTGCCTGGTATCCGGATCATATTCCTATTCTGCAAATGAGAGATGTGTCCTTTGATTGGAGAGACATCAATTTGATAGATGGACCACTTGGTGGATAAAGAACTGGCTGGATGGCCGCACACAAAGAGTTGTGGTCAATGGCTCAATGTCCAGCTGGAGACCGGTAACAGGTGGTGTCCCTCAGGGATCGGTGTTGGGACCAGTCTTGTTCAGTATCTTTGTCAGTGACATGGACAGTGGGATTGAGTGCGCCCTCAGCAAATTTGCCAATGACACCAAGCTGTGTGGTTTGGTTGATACCAAATATAAAACTTAAATATACTTTTATCGGTTTTCACTAGCTTGAGAACCTACTTAGACTCTGGTTTATTCTTTCTCAAGAAATGGTGCTTGCACACTAACTGCTGCTGAAATGTCATGGGTAAATCATGATGCTGGATTTCACCATCATCTCAGAAGCATTACTTAGTTGATGTTATCAAGATGATTATTTTCTCTTGACATCACAAAGAGAAAATAATAGAGAAGACACATTTTAAAACCAACTATTGCCTGAAGATAAAAAGGTGATTTAACCCTGTTAGAAATTTGGGTTAAACCCTTAGAAGTATATCTTTAGCTATGCATGTACAAACAAACAAAAAAACCCAGCACAGTTCCAAATCCCACTTGCTACAGGGTTTTATTCCAAATATCATTAACGCCGAGAAATAATCTGATTTTTATGATTTGTTGTGCAGGGATTCCATGTCAGTAATCATTACTATCATGCACAAAAGATCAAAGTCTTTTACACATCTACTGCATGAGAGTTCCGACTATGGAGTTAGTAAGCTCCTGCACTGGGCAAAAACCCCTGAGCATTCATGTGAACTTCATTGAATTTTCCTGGACAGCAATGACTTGAGAACAACAAAATTGAGGAGAACAAATCTCTGAAGGAATATTTCCAGACCTCCAGAAAATTACTCCATGTTATTTATCTTAAGGAATGGCCAGTAAGCACAAGGATTGGTTTAACTTGCTTGGAATCTCAAATGTTTTAAAAAGACATAAAACCTTATAGCTTATATATGTGTTTGAACTCAGATAGATACATGATATGTTACACATGTGTTCATGTTTTAACACATATGTTGCAAAATAAATATTTTTCATTTTTTTATTATTTCACAATATTCATCAAGAAAATAGTTCTCAAGAATTATTTTTTCTATTTGAACAAAACAACCCCCACTAAACAAATAATTTCCTCCATTTATCCTATTCAGCAGACACATTTTCTCTTATTAACTGGAACATGATTTTCCTTTTTCTCTCACTGTGAGCAAGAATTTCAATACACTGCATTTGAGAAAGGGCATTATATGCTTCAGATAAAATATGTCACTCAAATTATCACTAAGCGTTCAAGTGTAAGGCCACTATAGATGAAACATCATCTGCAGTAATCATGACAATTATTTTTATATTTACTTTTTTACTGAATTTTAGAAAAATTCTGTTTGTGAATAAAACCACTGCTTCACGGGTAATTGCAAGAAATTACTTACTTTCTAATCTAGCACACTTAGAAGATTTTTAGTCAGAAGCATGTTCAATATATAGTATATTACAGGGATGTTGTTGCTGTTCAGTAGATCCATCAGCATCTGACTCACTATTGGTGAGTATCGGTACAGAGAAGGCTGTCAGGCATTCTTCAAGAGCTACTTAATAGTTTTGTCTTCAAATCATGCTTAATACTTAATTCAGTATATTAGGTGTAGAAGTACAAGCCTGTGCCATATTAATTTAGATTAAACAGTGGGATTGGATGAACAGCTGGTGAAGGATCTTGAGCACAGGTCTTATGAGGAGCAGTTGAGAGATCTGGGGTTGTGTGGCCTGGACAAAAGGAGGCCCAGGGGAGATCTTATTGCTGTACAACTACCTGAAAGGAGATTGTAGTGAGATGGGGGTCAGTCTCTTCTCCCAGGTAACAAGCAGTAGGGCAAGAGGAAACAACCTTAAGTTGCAACTGATGTTAATACAGCAGCTTCATTCAGATAGATATTGGGAAATATTTCTTCACCAAAAAGATCACCAAGCATTGAAACAGGCTGCCCAGGAAGCGGTGGAGTCACCATGTCTGGAGGTATTTAAAAGACATGTAGATGTGGCACTGAGGGACATGGCTTAGTGGTGAACTTGGCAGTGCTGGGTTAATGGTTGGACTCGATGGTCTTAAAGAGACTTAAAGGTCTCTTCCAAGGTAAACGATCCCATTATTCTACGATATTTAGTCTTTAAATCAGGATGAGCACTACATCTACTACTTCAGAAACAAAACACGTATAAGAAAAGGAGCAGCCCGACAGTAAAATCCCTCTCTTCTTTCACCCTCCTCTCCCATCTTCTGTTCCGCCTCAAGAAAAACCCAAAGTAGAATGCCAATGCCATCAAATTAGCAATTCATACAGGAGGCATATAAGTGTCTAAATTCCACATGGAACCTCACCAGAAGAGACCATTTATAGCTTGGGTGAAAAATGACAGCTAACAACCTTTAAAAGAAAGAGCAGAAAAACAGCAAGTGTCATAACTTTGAATGCAATAGCTACATTTTTCTTCCCTGATTTCAACACCTGGGTTGTGGAGTGCCAGTAGCCATAGCAACTCGCTCAGCATACCGAGGCTCTGACACTGCACTGAGGTTCTCCTTCAGCAGAGCTCTGCCTGCATCGGCTACTGTGCAAGCTACCAAATCTATCTGCATTCATCAACCACGATTTTCCTCCAAATCCTCCCTCCTCTGTCTCCCAGCACATGTTAAGTGAGCTTAGTTCTGTGTATAAACCCTCAGAAAGTCCCTCCCTCTCTCCCTACTAATTGGAGATTAAACCCCTCTCCTTGCTGATCGTAGGACAACCTAAGGCAAATTGCAGTTTGATTCTTTTAGATGCAGTCATGTATCTAAAATTAAATATTCAGACCCAAATGTTTCAACCTCAAAATAGCTGTATTACCCTTCATAGATATTGCAAAGGAACAAAAGAGAATAAAAAGTGGCACCTATCACACTGAAAGACAGTAGATTTCCACCATAAATACCAGACTGCAATATTTTTTACCTATAAAGCCTAACCATATACATTAGGTAGACTTCCATGTTCCCTGCAACAAAATATCTACCTCAGCATGGTCACTCATGCATGAAGCATTCTGAAATACAAGCGGCATCTAACATACCAGCTTCATTCAAAAGCAGTACTAATTCCTAGCACCAAAAATAAGGTGCTGCACCAATAAAGCATTCCAAAAGATCAAGCTGGAAATAAAACAGATAAATTCACTAACATTTAGTAACTCTCCATTTTAATTGTTGGTTTTTTTAAAAAAAAACAACAAACCACCTCACAAGGAGTCACAAAGCCCTTTTCAGTAACTATTACCATGCTTTTGCAAACACCAACAGACAGACTAAAGCCTTACCTACCTGGCAGTGTAGTGGTAGCTCAACACATTTGGTAGCATTCACTGTTTCCTCTACCTGTACATGACAAACAACACTAGAAGTTTGACTTGTTTGAAACATAAGAGTGTTAAGCTAAATTGATTTCTTGCCTTTTCCCAAGGTAAGGGTGTGCATATAGACACTGTGGCCTGGGTGATGTCTTGGACTGTGTTTAACCACCCTGACTTAATCATAACTGAGCCCCACACAATCTGACCAAGGTCTTGTATTAGACCTCAGATCAGCATGTTGTGGCCTGATGTATAAAGGATGGAGCTTGCAGAAGCTCTTCCACCACAGACAGTGCATCTTAGAAATTTGAGAAGCATCATCTAGAGCAGCTTGTTGGCAAAACAGTAATAATAGTTTATTTGTGACATAAGAGTGGGATAGGATAATGTCCCACAAATATGAAAGAAGATATGTAAACAACTAAAAGAACACTGAACACATTTGACCAATATGGAACTTGAAGTGTATTTTTTTTAAAGACACCTAGGGGATCCCTAAGACTAATCCTATTCACCAATTCTACATCATCTGAACACTGTATGAACATAACATAGGTAACACCTAAGTTTAGCAAGTAGCTTAACGTGGCAGAAATTGTGCTGATGCAAAAGATGCCCCTTTTCATGCTTAGCTACTAATTACTTTCTTCCCCTCTTTGTCCTCTCCCTTGTGCAAGGATAAGTGTTCAAACCATTCTGAAGTGATCCACACAGACCAAACTGGGGAGGGAGGAATAACACCAGCGTAAGCCACAGCAATTGTCTTGTCTGATTCATTTCACAGTCAGCTGAAATGGATGGAAGGGAAGGAAAAGCTTCCTCCAGTGGCAGGATTGTATTACCTTTAAGTGCTCGTGGAACTATAACATATACTTAACATTTCAAATAATTTGAATAGGTGTCTTGGAAATTATAATAAGCCCTTAAAGTGTCACCTAGTATAACTATCATCATGCCTGCTGTAGGTACAACACCATGTTGGCAAACCAGTTGATTCTAGAGACAGAAGTTTTGCTGTTTCCTAAATAAAATACAGCGGCATCAATAAAATCATGTTAGTGCATGTACACTGCAAATATGTTACTGCATTGTGCTAATTTGCTCATAGACAAGCCTTATTAAAATAACACGACTAACATTTCTGAACTGGCAGAATTTATAGTATGAGGAGAATTTCCACTATAAATCAAGACTACTCCTCTGGTGTAGTCTTAGCCTGTATTTTCAGGGGTACCAACAGCCTTTGGTCACTGTGCATGTGCAAAATAGGGAGTAAGGAATCAGCAGTGGCTCTCTATAATGTATTTGAGATGTCTAGTTTAGGAAGATCATTCCAACCTAGAATTTTATGAGTGAATTCTGTGTACAATAGCTATAGGTTCCTTGATTTATATTTGCAAATGAAATTTATAGTCCAGAAGACAACAAAATGGTACCCTGTTCCACTAGGTACTCTGTAAACACTGCTTAGGAGAGAATTTTTCTCCTGTGAATCTTATGTAAATGAAGCATGAGAAAAGAAAGAGCCAGAATATTTTAAAGTAAAATCACTTGCCCAAGATCAATTGAAAGGATCATTTCCGGCTCAAACTTACTCTTACTTTTGACATTATCGGACTGCCTCTAAACAAAATCCACATGCCTGTGGATTTTTTTTATTTTAGATTTGAATACTTAATTTATACAGTACTTTAATACTAGCAGTAGTGTAACTCTAAGTCTTTGTAAAAGAAACAGAGCTTCCACAACATATGCAAAATCAAAAATGAAATGATTATATGAGCAAAAAAAAGAAACCTGGGCTACACAGCCTTATCCTAACATACATGCCACACAGGTGCATACATGAGCTGGTACCTTTAGTGGGGGAAGGACTATTGCAGAGAACAGGCAGACTTTGCAGTGTGTAAGCATCACCTTTGTGAACAAAGCATCATGGAGCTGGTACAGACAACTGTCCCAGTAAGCACACAGTGTCTAAGAGCAGCGCAGCATACTAGGCAGAAAGCCAAGGTCAGCAGGTATTGAATAAAGCTGACAAATTTGTTCCCCTCACCAAGCATGAGGGAAGTGAACACTCTTCATGTTGGAGAAGATTATCTTCAAGACTCCTATGACCTCTTCCTTTTATTCTTTCGGGAGGTTTCAGTTACAGTTTTTTAATCATTACATATTTTATATGTAAATCAGGCAGTGTGGGGTAGAAAAATCAGTATAACACTCTTTAAGGTGAAGATTCAAAGAGGCAATACTAGAAAGCACATGCCTAGGCTGCCCTGAGCGGAACATTTATCTCCTGCTTTATTCCAGATCTCTGTTGCAGCAAGTATCACCCCTCTAAACACCTGGCTTGTAAAAAGCCTTAAAGTGGCTACATCAGTCAGTAAATTGTTAAAATCTCTTATTTTGATGCAGTGCCTGCTGACAAGACATGGGAAGCTACTTCATACAACTGGAGCAAGCAATGCTTCAGTTGCTGTGACATTCACTACCTCTTCCATTTCCTTGTTTTCTGCCAGTATTATTAGGCAATCAAGATTAAAAAGTTATTCAACACTGATAAAAAAATAATTCAGTTTAAATTTTGTGTAGTCTAAAAATAGAAGGGGGTGATTATCTGAATCAAAAGCAAAAGAATTCCCAATTACTGTATTTTGTCTTTATGAAATATAAAAACAGTTCAAGAAGTCAACAGCCCAAGCTGTTAATCAAGTTAACTGGAAACTACATAAGTGGATAAAAAAAGAATATGAGAAATTTCACACTTAAAGCACTCAACAATAATAAGCTTCCACCTGTTAACATATTAATAATGCTGTTAAGAATATGATGTGCTTGATTCTGTGCCAGAGATTTCATAAGCCTATGCAATTTCTTATCTGTCAAGAAGCACTTTTTAGCTACTGGAAAAAATATAAAAAGGTAGAAAGGGAGAAAGAAAGATAGAAAGAAAAAAAATACTGCATTAAGACTGGGATGAGATTGTGAAAATCCAGTCACTTGACTCATTTACCATCAGGTTACATATATTGGAGAACATATAAAAGCCCAACATTGCATCAGGAAATGGATTGTACTGAGTGACCTCACAGAACTTTTCCATTTGTGCTATTATTAATATGATGCAGACACTGAAAAACAGAGCTGGCAAAGAAATAGGCTGTTATCAGAGAGATGATGGATAAGAAGAGAGAAGATAATGCTGATAGAAACAATTACTTGGTATAACAAGCAGGGCATATTGTAAAAGCACTATGATGTAATGAGAGGAAGATAAGTTGATGCTCCTAAAAGTCAAATTATTAGATTTGTAGAGCTAAAAAAGTAACCTCATGGAAGGTTTGTAAGCTGAGCAAATAAATCAGAGTGAATAACTTACATTAAACTTTGCTCATAAGATCTCTAAACTAATGACACTTTCTTGCTTTAAACTGATTTTCATCATTTCCTGGGACTCAGATTATATGAAATGATTGAAACATTTTTCTGTATTAGATATGTGAAATTCACACTGCTTTTTAGGTTACATAAGATAGTCACAAAATTCGTGACTGAAATGATATTTACAGAAAAGTGCATCTCAAGTCTTAGAAAAAGGTATACAGAACATATCCTTCTATTCAGTTTTATTGTATCTGGAAGAACTGTGAAGTTTGGAGAACCTTTATTTTTCCTACTACCTAAGGCTGAGTCCTTTTCATGAAAAAAAAAATATCCATTAAGTCTATGTCTGGGAGAGCTTGAAACTTGTTTAGTAAACATTCGCTTGAATTAAAACTGTTTGTCAAATGGCTAAGAAGGGACAGAGTACAATTATATAAGGGTGAAATGTAGTTCCTGTGTTCTAACAAGTGTTTGTTGAAAACCTACTGTGAAACATGCACGCTTTCTTGCCTAAGGAGGGAACTGAGAGTATGAGGGGGAACAAAGGGACAAGAGAATAACCAAGTAGATAAATCATGCAAGACAGCAATCAGAGCAAAGTCTATGCAGAACTTAAAAAGTGACATTCACTGTTGTAGTGGTCCCTTGAGGAGAAGTTGATTATTTATTCAGCAGGCCTGTTCAGCAACCTGTGCTTTGGAAAAAGAATATTTAACTTGCAGAACTTTGTACCCAAGCATAGTAAAAGGTGACCTGGACTACATGAGGTTCCCAGAGGGAAACTTGAAGAGGAATAGGTGTTTAATACATCTTGATAACCAAGACAATTTTCAGTCTAAGTAACAGATGCATCTGGGGACAAACCCCTTTTTTGGATAACAAGTAATTTAAGGTAATTGAGGTTCATATGGTTACAGTAACACTATATGTTACACAATAGTAAAGATTGTGCATACTGTACAGCAGTTCTGTGGTAAAGGGACATTGTAGGACAACAAGTAGAGAAAAACCTAATCATATTCAGCACAACTCCATCTTATGGAAGCTGTAGGTCTTACAAAGTCAACTGAGTGACTCCACTGGCAGCCTTCGGTCCTGTTCACTGCCTCTGACAGGGAAATACTACATTGCTTCTCACAGAGTGTGCAAATCCTACAATCAATCCTTTTTCTGACATTGTGGGCTCAGTCATTTGCCCTGTCAACTGTTTAAGCCACCCCAGGTGGAAGCCTCAGTGGGAAGAGCCAGCAGTTCACCTCTATGGGCATTGCAAGCAAGGTCAAGCCAGAGAGAAAGCAAATTATTGCAGAACTTTTACTTTCAATGTCCTAAGCCTACCATAGGTCTGTGCCATCAACACCTTGGAGTTCTGACTAAGAAGTAACAGCAAAAGTACAGACAACCTTAAAAAAATAGGTAAATTATCCTTTGCGAAAGTGCTGGTTTTGTTTGTCACAATTCCACATTGTTCCGGACTGCAAACACATTTTCACTCCGCCCGTATTTCGTGAGTGCTCTTGCCATTTAAGTTAAAGTGGTTCAAAATGCAATGCAGTGTGGGAACATTTCTAGAAGAGGCAGGAGGCCACGACTACATGGAACTAA
>JANHGB010051747.1:13270-46230 GCA_026283785.1 Coracopsis vasa | reverse complement strand
GCACTTTAAATAGAAAGCTTGTGCAAACAAGGAGACTGGAAAAGCCTATAAAATATTGGAGACCAAATGTAAACAGGCAATGAAAAGGGCAAAACTAGAACCAAGCAATACTTTCAAAGAGTGCTCAAACTGATGGGTCATAGTTGCTTGAATGTACTGCAGGTGGGATGTCAGGAAGGGAATTGGGAGGAATTGTCCTTGACAATGAGGAAAATGGCAGGCACACAATGATCTTGGCATCAGTCTTTGCTGCTGCAGCCACTGGGCAGATTCCCACCCCAACATGTTCTTTGCAATGGGTAGCCCAGGGTACCTGGGATCAATTTACAGTAAATACATGGGAAACATCAGACTGCTTCATGCAAGTAAGATAGCAGGAACTAGACTGATGGTGACCTGGGGAATCTACCCTAACAGATCCACTGGTTAAATTAAAGCTAGGGATTAGAGGAAATAAAGTGGAATTTTAGTGGATACAGGAGCAACTTATTGGGTGTTAAATCAGAGGGAAAAGAGAAGCATCAGTGCTGGTTCCAAATACTTTCCAGAAGTGGTCACCCCCTTCTGTAAGAGATTAAAAAGACATCGCTGAGAAGGGAGTGAGGGAGAAAGAGAGCACCAGGAAATAAATAAATCAAGGTATATGGTTACTTTGGGTCAGTCTCGATGTGCAGCCCCGTCCCAGGGCGCCGTGTTCGGCGCTGGGTTGAAGGATTAGTCACTTTTTCCATTAGAAGCTCTTATTCTAGGGGGATTTATAATGTATCTGTAAAATTGTCTCCAGGCTTTGCTTGGCATCTGAGCGCTCAATCAACGGACTGAATGTAAAGAAACTGCAGTTGTTTGATTTACTGGGACAGGGCACAGGGAGGGAGGGAGATTTTCCATGCTCCGTGGAAATACATGCACACAGTGCCTTCAGTGCAGCCACTGCCCCAGCACAGACACAGACACAGGCACAGGCACAGGCACCGTGTGGGTGCTGCCTCACACCAGCAGAGAGGAAAGAAGTAAATCAATGATTATTTCATATCTCCCTGCCTCAGACCCAGCCCACATCTGTGGTTTCTCACAACGACCCATCCAGTTCACAGCTCTGCTGGGTGCGACAGTTGCTGTCATACCACTGGGGTGCAGAAATCCTGCCCTTGACAAGGCTTTTTCAACCCTATTTCTGTAGGAGACATTTCTTAACCCTTTCTGGAGGCTCTTTTAGAGATTCCTGGGTGTTTTCCTAGGGAAGACCAGGACTCAGGGAAGTTTTGCTCATGTTTCTTACTACACAACTGCCCAAAGGGATGAGCAAGGGCTGGGAATCAGCTGTGGTTAACACCAGCACCTGAATCATGGAATGGTTTGGGTTGGAAGGGATCTTAAAGCTCATCCAGTTCCAACCCCTGTCACGGACAGGGACACCTTCCACTAGAGCAGGTTGCTCCAAGCCCCTGTGTCCAACCTGGCCTTGAACGCTGCCAGGGTTGGGGCAGCCACAGCTTTGTCTTCTAGGGTTGTGAGTGTGTGAGAAAGGCCAGGTGCCTGTGAACCATCCATGTCCATTTACCTTGTGCCTGCCAAGCAGCGTGTCCTATTGTTCACTGCCAGATGCACATCTCACCTCTTGCTACTTCTTGTGTGTCCCCACAGCCCATTTTGAAACCTTCTAATGTAGAGGGATGAGCCTGGGACTGACCCCGAGGTGTGTTAGCACTTGAGCAGAGATGGGATGTGGCACCCTGTCACTCCATCTCCTACCCTGGATAATCCAGGATGGCTGCAGCAGGGTTCAAAGCCTCTGGCTCACCCACAAACAGGCACTGATGGTGTCAGCATGAACGCTGCTGCTTCAGCATCCGCTCAGATCCCATTGCTTAACGGCCGTCACATTTGTCTAATGCTGCTCAGGGCTGTGTGTTTGCTTGCCCATCACTTTGATCATCAGCAAAATGACACCTCGAAAGCATGCAACTCTTCCACAAAGGCACCTTGAGGAGGTGACACTCGGTGAGCCATCGTGCTCCTCACAGTCCCATTTTCACTTGCTTATCTGCTGCAGTGGTTTGGGCTATGCCCTTCTGTGGCAGGGTGCAGACCTGACCCCAGGCTTTGTATCATTGCTGGCTCACATGTATCCCCTCCTTCACTCCATGCACAGCTCCTGACTAGCAGCAGCTTTGATATTTTCTGGCTAGGGTAGCACAGAGTCATCTAACTCTAGGTGTTTCATTACTTGAATTGCACTGGGGAAATACAGTGCTTAATGGCTTTGTGTCACTTGGTCTAACGGTCTCCTCTCGGGCCGTGTAACGTGACATATAGAAACGGAGTTGAATTTGCAGCCTACTACCATTTTTACTTGTCCTGCTGGGACTTGCTCTCTCCCATTGCTCACCAGTTTGCAGGAGGCACCAAGCTGCTGCTCTGGCGAGGAGGATGGAGCCATTCTAGCAATATGAGTTACTGGCTCTGTCCTCCTCCTTCCCTCCCACCTTCCTACAAGACAGAGTACATGGCTGCTTCCCACAAGCAGCTACAAGTCATTGCGATGTAACAGCTCTGGTAAAGAACAGCTTGTGATACTCTGCTTTTCAGCTTAGCTTATTTGCTTGTTTACTCACTAATATTTTTAGCTTCAGCAACTTGCAATGACATCTCGGTTATTGGCAGGAATGAGCAGGATTTGACGGGTTGGCTTTCCAGAATAAGCTTGTTTGCTTTTGTATATGTCATCTGTATATATATATAAAATCTGAATTTAAAGAACCAACAGTTTATAACAAATTTGTAGCATAATGCACGCTATGTGGTCAGTCTAAAGTCAGTGTATATCTTTATGTAAACTCAACCAGAGGACTCCAGAGGTCCTTTGCTCCCTGTAGTTAGTAGATGCCTTCAGCCCCTGATGTCTGCAGGAGACGCTGTCAGAAGCATCATCTGTGGCATTTGCTGATTGACATATTCCAAATGCCTGGTTTATTCTGCCCTCAGAGTCCATTCAACCAATAAAAGGCAATTATGACTCCAGTCCAACTCCTGTTGGCACAAGCAGAGCTGAGAAGGGAGGTGGGTAAGGATGGAGCAGCTCATACTCATCCTTCCCTGGGTGCTGCTAAAGGCTGGTGGCTCCTCTGTGACAGTGGTTAGTGCTTACCCAGTAAAGCTCTTCAACACAGAGCGGTGCTGGGGGCTGTTCCCCCTTTCTCTTAGACCTGGAGCATCCTCCTTTTCTCTCCATAAATGTGTCATCTCATGTCCCCTTTGTGGGTACACTGGAGCTCTCCAGTACAGGACTATGGGTTCTGCCCCCATCTGCAGCCCACTACAGCAGTCACCTTTCTATATCATTTCTTTTCATCTTATACTACTGAGAACATGCTTTTTATGTGAACTTTGTTTCCAAATACACTCTAGAAACAGTGATTTCTGGGAATCCAGAAACCATCATGGGTTTGCTGAGCCTCATGCAATACACAATGCTGGTGGGATTCAGTGAGGAACATTATGAAAACTGCAAAGAATGGTTCAGATGCAATAAAGGTGTTCTCTTGGCAGCATTATGTGCTTCTCACAGCTTTGTATGCTATTTATAGCAATATATTTGGCAACAGAGATTAAATACATTCTCCTTGCAGGACTCAGATTTGGAGCTGGAAAAACCAAGGTATCCGCACGTTTGTGTGCAGCTGCACATTGAGTGCTGAGATTGCATTTGTGGGGGGGGTTCTTGAATTCTTTTAGGGAAAAAACAACATTTCATGTTCAAGTTGGATTTGTGTATTTCAAAGATGCCATTTCTCTCTGCAGTTTGAAAATGGAAGCTTTCAACTCTTATTTGATTGCTTCTACAGTGGCTTTGAGTCCACCTCTTGTTTTCTCCTCTGCTCCACTCACCACCTGGGTATGGCAGCCCTGCTCCCGGGGGTGTTTTTAGCTGAGCCATGGGCAAACAAAGGCAATTTGCCTGTGACTGAAGCTAATGTGGCTCTGGGAGCGAGGGACTCCCTTCGCATCCAGTGCTGCTACAACTACCACAGCCATGCTCCTTCTGCTGCCTCTAATCCTGGCAGACAGTGAGGGGGATGGAGGAATGGGTGGAGGTGTGAGTTGTAAATCAGTGGGGCATCCTACAGGCTGTCACCTTGGGCTCACAGCATGTGTGAGGAGCGATAGGGACGTTCCTTTCTCAGTCACGGTTCTTCTTTTTGCTTCTGGTTTGATTTAACCTGAAAATGTGCAAAGGGATTCACTGGCTTAAAGGGGTGGGAGGGCAATGTTAGCCCACGCTGCTGTTTTATGCTGAGCTGGATGGTTTTAACAGCCAGAATCCAAATGCCAATCTCTAGGGATTTGGGGAGTTCACAAAGAGTAAAGATGAGAGATTTCATACTTGTTTAGGACAACCTTTGCCATCAAAAGCCAAAGGGAATTATAGTCCTCAGTGTAGAAAAATTCCACCCTGAATCAGATCTAGATTTTTGGCTGTGACCATGCCATAAATAAATAAAAATTAAAACCTAGGGGAGCTTTTTTCCTCTCTTGCATCTCTTATATAAAATTCCTGTGCAATTTCTTCTTTAATAATAAACATTTTTAATCCAGAGATTTCTCGAGGCTCTGGTCTAGTTACCAGCTTCAGACTTTAGTGTGGTTCAACTCTTGTGCTGAGCTCCTCATCTGAAACAAGTCTATTGTCAGCCATCACTCAAGCCCCTGATTTCTCCCTTGAATTAAAAGCCATACATACACACACATACCCCTGATACCCCCCCATTTCTTTTAGCATGCTTTGCACTTTTCATCTCATTTTCTGGCTCTCTTGAGCTTTAAGAGTATTCTGGGAAATAACAAGAGGAAAGACAAAGAGTTGATTTAGTGCTCAGCAAACATTGGAGGGAGATTTGTGCATGTGATTAGAATTCATTCTCTCCTTATGTAGCAGAGGAGGGTTTGGTGTTATAGCTGAGAACATACATGGCAGAAGCTGCTGAAGAAGCCTTTTCAATGCTGACAGATTATGAATTTCAAATTAGCAACTGCCAGTCATAGTTCAAGTCTTTTTAATGGGGTTGAGAGGGATTTCTTACCAATGTAGGTATGGCTGCAGTCAAGAGGTACAAATCCATGGCATATGGCTGCAAGGAATTCTAGGTGTGACAGAAACATCCCAAGAAATGTAATGGGGAGAAGTGTTTGGAAAAAGGAGAGATTATCCAGCAATTAAAGAATTTTCCCTCTTCTTTTGTTTGGCATCAAGCCCTCATTCAAGCCCCATTCTGCTTGGGCTGGGAGCTGTAAGTGGCTACAGCCCCATAAAGCTGAGTTTTGGCTTGGGTCAGTGACCCCTGAAGCATCTTCTGGGCTCCTGTGTATGAGACAGGGAGGTTGGAAAAGCTGAGCTGCTTTGATGTCCAGATTGCGGTGTGCGAGTGTTGTCATTGCATTGTGAAGGAAAGACCTCATTAGTTCACCATGAACCAAATCAAAGACACAGAAGAAAGGAAGTCAGTCAAGGGTGATGGGAATTAGAAAGAGAAGAAAAACCCTGGGTATTTGGAAGAGGAAGGCATCTCTGTTTGAACAGACAGCCTTGTAAGAAAGTGATATAAAAATAAACTTAATGTGCTTCCTAACATGACATGGCAGCAACATAAGGCTGGAATAAATCTTGAGATGACTTATTGGAGAGAATATAGAGTAAAGCTTGATCCAATTGTTTGTGTATAACAAATGAAAGAACATGTAGGAAAATGGAGCTGTATTGTAGAAAAAAGTATGTTACAGAAGGAAAACAGACATGCGGTTCCAGTTCAGCAAAGCCTGTAAATGATGCTTTCATCTCTTCTGCTGCTGAACACAAGGGGACTTTGTAATGAGGGAGCAGGAAAAAAGATGAAGACTCAGACCTTAGACCTGCTGAAAATTGAGGAATTGGATGGATCAAAGGGACTGAGGATGCCCAAGGGACACAGTCACCGCTGACTGGCTTCACTGGGCACAAAGAAGCTGTGGCTCATGTGCCAGCTCCAGCATCTTCCAGGGTTTGCACCTGGGTAAGCACTCAGTGATTCCCAATGGGAGATGAAAGCAAGTAGCACGTCGCTGCCTTCTAAGTTATAATATTGAAGCATACCTGAATTGGCTAACAAATGAGAACCTCAAAAGCATTTCAAAATGTTCTGTTGATTCTTGGTTTTGATGGCAATGAGAGCAACAGAATGTGAGCAATTATTCAAGCGCACTGAAGTGAGATACTGTTAGCGAAGTACAGTGATGTTGTGTCAAGATTTATGTATGGTAGGGAAAAACCAAAAGAGAACATAGCAAGGCAGATGAACTGTCAGACCTAAAAAGTGTCGTCATTGTGGAAGCAGCTGAAAAAAGTCAATAGAAGACAATTGACTTTAGATAAATTGTCAAAAACATGTCAGCACTTGAGGTTAAGAGAAAGGTCTCTTGACAATGGAAACGCATCGTTTGCCTCGACAAAAGTCTGTTAAGATCGTTAGTAATGCATTGATAGGAAGTTTATAGAGCAGCTTTGAAAATAAATGATGAAAGGAAAATGACAAAGAGCGGCTCTGCCAGAGGTAGGAGAGCAACTGTTCTGTGGGAAAATGACCTCTGATAGGGAGAGAAAAATGGGAAGCAAGGAAAGGAAATAGTTTTTTCCTGATTTCTATCTTTTTATGATCACAAAATGCTTTGATATGGAGCGCAACAGAAATGTCTTATAAATGTGTAATTCCTAAACCAGAGTAACCACTATGGAAGTTGAGGTATACAAATGACTGCTCTGGTAAATACAGCACTTGTAGGTCCAAAGACTCGTTTTGCAGTCTTTGCTCATAGTGGTGGCTGTTTATTCATGTGAATTGTCCATTTGCTTATTTCCATGTGCTATGAAAAGAGTGAGAAGAAAACCTGAGTTTTACAATGTTTTCATTCAATCAGCCCTGGGGTGCTGCAGTGCGCTATGGGGATACAGGAGCAGCATCCAGAAATCCCGGGTGACTGAGGTTTGTGAGGTTGTGGATGCGCATCAAATCAGAGCCCTCTTTAACTCTTCACAAGCCAGTTTTGGGAAGATGCCCTTCATGGCATTCACTGCTCCTGCCAAGCAGTGTTGAAAGCAGGATTTGATGTTAAAATGGTCCAGACAGTTGTGTGGATGCTGTGGATACATTGGGTTGGTGGAGGGAGAGTTGAAACGATTGTTCTGCTTTGAAAAGTATTATGGAAAGGGTATAAGTACTCTTATACCAGTGCCTGAGCTTCAACAGCAGCAAGAAATCTTATAGAGAGGTTCTTCTTATGCCTTCCTCTGTAATACAGAGATGGGATGCTAACCTGAGGAGACCGCCTGTGTCCATCAAAGTGCTGATCCTGGGATCCACATTTGCTTAGGTTCAAATTCCTCCAAGCTAATAAAGTGGGATGTGGGATTTGCTTTGCATCCATTTGAGGGAGATCTGCATGCAAAGTGAAATATGATAGTTGCAGGACTTTATCTTGGTGTGATTTATTTAACTCATAAAAAATGTAAGGAGATTGAATTGTATTGGCACTATACATCATATTGCTGGGTGAAAAATTAAGATAGATTAGTGAATTTAAGTGACTAGTTTCCCACTTCACTTGCATTATGATTAACCTAGCAGTGTGTTCTGCCATGAACATGAGCAAGGAAGCAGCAGGCAGGTTGCCCAAGTGCTTTAGGAGCTCCAGACTAAATGGAGTTCCTAAAGCTCCAGACTAAGTGAGATATGCAGAGGTGTGTGGCTGTTCCAGAGTCAGGACTTGTCTGTATTTGATGATATCAGACTCGATAGAGTGGCAGGAAAAATTAAGAGGGATGGTTTCCAGTAGGGAGAAGAGCATGTGGGAAACTTCAAGGGTTTTGTTCAAGCCTGAGGAACAAAGGTGAGACAAATTGCAGGACAAGAGGAAACTTAAAGTGTTCTCTGAAATACTGTAATTTGTCAGTAGCAGCAGACGGGCAGAGACAATTCCAGTAATCAGCAAGAGAGGAAGAATTCTTAAGAAACCATCAAGAGCCCTGTTCCTGCAAAGGTTTTCTGCTTATTAATAAGAATCAGGGAGGAAGAATGAAATAATTAACAGCCATTGTGTTTAAGGTTATTTCTAATCCTAATCTTCAATTCTATGTTTTTATTCTTTTTCTAAATACTTTAGTGTCCATCCCCTAAAGGGCAATATGCTTGAATAAAGACAATTTGAATCTATATTAATTGCATTCTAGGTTTTTTTAACCAATATTTTCCTATTCAACTTTTCATGAAACGCATTTTAATTCCCAATTCAAGTCTTCAATTTGTAATTTAGTAGTATAGTAGTAGTATATATACTATAATTTAGTAGTATATATATAATAGTATAGCAATAATATATAAATAATATATAGTAATATATATACTATAATATAGTAGTATATATAATAATATAGTAATAATATATAAATAATATATAGTAATATATACTATAATATAGTAGTATATATAGCTTTTCAGTACCTAATTTTGACCTCACCCCTTGTGCCATGTTTGACTCAGCGGATGTAAGTTCAGGTTTCTATGCATGGCAAAGTAATGACAGAATGGTGTAGCTCCCATTGAAGCATGGCTGGATGGTGCTGTGCTTTGTCTCTCTGGGCTTTTCACCTGGTGCTTGCAACATGCTCACGCTGCAGAGCATCAAGGCCAGGTTTTAGAGGAGTTCTTGAAAACGTCATATAAGATGCAACTGCACGAATTACCAATTCAAAGGTTATGGATAGAAAAGAGCGGTCCAAGCGAAAACTCCATCATGTTTGAAATCTAGACTAAGTGGCTTAAGAGGGCAAAATTTAATTAAGTGCCTGGAGCCAGCCTGAACTGTCGGGAATAAATCTAAATTAAATATGATTACAAAGTGATGTAATAGAATGAGATAAGTTATAAATAAATTAGACCTAGCTCGCGCGACAGAAACAAATCAGCACAAAGTCCTTGGGTGTGGATCAGTCCTGGTACATTTTTATGACACAGATCAAACTAGGATGAGAATTCCTGACTGTGCAGCAGAAAGGAGCCTATAAACGTGACTGACAAATCTGCCAACAAAAGTGGAGTCTGTGCAGGGCGGAGATGGATCGTGCAGAGGTTCCTCTATAACGTGCTCTCAGCTGCTGAGCAGTTATAAAGTATTACAAAAAGGCTGGGTTGCTGCTCTGGTTCTTGTAATAGTAGAAATGGTGGTAGATTTAAATGGAGATGATACAGATATCCGGTGTCTTCCCATAGCACGCTTAATGGTTTTACCTTATTTTCTGCCAGGGAAACATGGCTTGTGACCGCAAAGATAAGCTGGGGGGAAGTAGTCTACTAAATTGGAATACCCTCTGTGATTAAGCCAGGTCACAATTAACAGAGTAATCCAAGGATTTGATCACTGGTAAAACCATTTTACAACATGTTTGTGTGTTACAAAAGCAAACTGTAATTAACTTGTAGCTGTTGCTTGAGTAGAGCCAATAAATAAATTAAGATGAGGTTGGCTGCTTAGCAAATTGTATCAGCAGAAAGACAAACCGAATCAAAAGGCACCTCTTCGATGACAAACATCAGTGTTATTACAGCTGGCAAGAGCCCATTCTTCCCCAATTAAAACAGCCTCAAAGAGGATTCCAAGTCTCCTGTTATAAAAGAAATCAGCTTAGAAAAAGGGAATATTTGTACACAACAAAATACATCAATTCTTGGGTTTTGGCATATTTGCCTTGGAATTTGTGTGTTGTTTATTATTTCTTTTAGCACAGTGACACGTGGTGCGTTTAGGGGAGAGAAGCACGTAGACAGCAGACTCAAGGGAAAAAGTGCCAGTGAAATCAAAGGTTTGAAATCTGGCTATATCAATTGGCTTTTTGAAAGGAAAGGATGAACATAGGAAATGGCAGGAGTGTCAGGAGGCAGGTGAGGCTGCCCATGGAATTACAGTCTCATGTGTGACTGTCTGATTCTGTATGGCAGAACTTGATGGTAACAGACCAGTTACTCCTGAATAGATGTCAGCATCAAAAAGCAGCATTTTTGCTGAAGTCTTCTTGGTAGGCTTTGAAGGAAGCCAGAGGCAGGTTAGCCTGGAGGGCTGAGTGCTTCAGAATCATCCCTCAGTGTCAGGAGCAGGGGGTGTTGCAGGGCTGCAGACTCTCTCTTTGGTGGTACCACGTATAGCGCAATGGAAGAGAGGATCTTGTTCTCTATTCACAAAGGGAAGCTAAAAGTGTTTCTGAGATAAAGATGGAAGAAAGTGGAATTTGGTTTGGAAGGTGGAAGAAAAAACATAATCCCCTTTTTCTGGTTTGGAAGTGTCACGTTGCTCATGGGAATTTGTACTGTGTCCCTTAGGACAGTGTAGAGTGTGCTTGTCACCTTCTTACCACCCCCAATATCCCACTCTGGGTGGTTTTCTTAGCCTGAGCAGTGCAGCACAGATATTCAGCAATTCACTGTGATGAACTGGAGAGTTGATGGGGAGAACCAGACCCCAGCTTCATCTCTAAACTTCATCATAAACGAGGTCAGATTTCTTGTGAAATCATGGTTCTTACAGCCTGCATTTCATTAATTGTTCATAGAACTGATTGCAGCAACAGATAATCAGCAAAATAAGGCTGTCTTAAGCTGCCTCTTTCTTTTGGGTAAAAGCATGATGTTGCCTTTTTATTTTCTAGTCCTTATCTTGCTTTCTTTAGTACAATGTGATCTGACGCTGGTATGGAAAAACATGACAGTATCCTGAATCAGCAGTCATAGGTTTAAGAATGGATAGGACTTCTGTGGGAAATTTATTAGGCTTAGAAGTAGAATTATAATGTTGGTGGGTAAAACAGAGAGGAATATAACCTTGCACAGAGAAGATGAAGCAGTCTTCTTCCTGCTCTTCTGCCTACTTTTCAAAGTTGACTCCGTACAATCTCAAACAACTGTTTCCTATCCATCCTTTCAATTAGGATTACTCTTATTTAAGACCTATCTCCATTTTGTTCTGCCCTTGCCTCTCCCATGCCCTCAGCAACTGGATGTGCTTGTGGCAATGTAGCAGGAATAACATCCGTAGCTGTCTTTAGTGGTAAAGGCAAGTGAGAGATGAGCATTTTTAAATGAGGGTTGTAACTTGGTGTCCTCTGCAGGAGGACACGAGGGGAGCCAGGAGAGCTGGAGTCAGCAACTGCTGTGTTGTTTCCCTTCCCTAAGACTAGCTGATGCTTTGATCTGAGCAAGAGGAAATATCTTTGGAGAAAAGGCTTCACAAATCACACCCCTATAGCACTAGGTAGGTTGTAGCCTCAGGACCTGAATTTATCCAGTAAGTGTGACTTGATTTGTACTTTCCTTGCCCAGCTCCTCTTATTCTTATTTTAAACACCAGGCTCAGTCCTGACTAGGTCAATGCTGCTTTGCTGGAGGGTTATTCTCAAGCCACATGGCTGAGCATGATAGTGGGATGCCCTGCAGGTGATATAGATGGAGGCATCTCTCTGTGAATCGATGGGAGGTGCAGGGCTGGCCCCAGGCAGTGCTCACTGATATCTGTACTTTATAGGAGCCACTGTTTCTGATATAATCCTGTTCTCTCTCACCTGCAAACACTAGAGCCAAGCTGAGCAAATAGCTCATTTATCTGACAAATGCAGCCTTTTTCTCTGTATGAGTGTCCCTAAGTCAGCCATAATTTGAGTTTATGCTGCGGCTGGCTGTTAGATGGGTAAAACTTGGAATTGGAGCTGTAGTTTGGTGATTGCTGGCAGGAGCACAGCCTCTGCTGCTCAGCCGCTCCAATTCATTTCCTACCATGGGGTTGCAGATGTAGAGCTTGCTTTGGGAGCTGAGTGAGTGCACTTCAGGAATATTTGATTAAATCTCAGTTACATGAACACCTGAGGAGAGAATGTACAGAAGGGCCACAAATGCAGTCAATACCAGCTTATTCAAACAAACATTTTCTGAGCCACCCGGGGACCTTTTTTATTGCTTTTGTATTGGAATCCCTCTCCTGACACAGCCTTATTTGTTAAAGATATCCACACATGAAAAGTGCAGTGCAAATACTCTGGGTCAGATTTAGAGCTGACTTTGCTGCCCTGCTTCATCGGGGGATTTGTCCTCTTTGAAGTTAGAGGGCTTGGAAGTTAGTTAGTCCCTGGTCAGAATGCAGCAAAACACATTCATAGGTTAGATGTTAAATGAATTTACTTACAGGGCATTAGTCATTCCCACCATCTCTAGTAACTAATGCCCCTGGTCAAGTTAACTATCCTTAATTCAAACTCAGAGAAAAGCCAGGAGAAGCAATTGTTTCTTGTTGGCATCTTAATTTTGGAGCTCAGCTCAATCTATTTGCTTGTCTCATAGATCTAATAATTACTTTATTTGATATCCTTTCCCTGGTCTGTAATCATTCTGTAGTTTCATTAAAGGGAACAGGATATCGAGATAAATCAATCATCCTTTTCTCCTCATCATGGGGCAAGCTCTTTCTCCTGCAGAGGAAGAAGCTCTTTGTCACTTATTATACTTTGGTGTCTCTTAACTGTTGGTTTCATTACATCTTGGGTTGCCATTGGACTGTCAGCCCATGAACTCCCTTGTCTTGGGTGCAGAAGTTGGTGTATAGGGCAGTGCTGGGTTTACAGTTGGGCTTGATGATCTTAAAGGTCTTTTCCAACCTAAATAATTCTGTGATCATAAGAAACTGCTGCACATGTTGTCAGAAGTTGTAGCTGCTGCCTCCCCTAAAAATAACAATATTGTGCTGTGGTAGAGCCCTGACCCTTTATAAACCAAAGGGCACAGGCAGAACCTTGTGCACCCTGCTGTTACTGGTGCTGGAGGGAAGGATGCTCAGTTACTGCCATTGCCCACCTCCAACAGGCAGGCTCTGGGCTTGGGCAGCAATGGGCATGCTGCCCGCACGGGCTGTGGCTGCTGGTGTTGCTCAGTGCTGGCCAAGACTTGGCAGCAACTCTAATTTTGGGCTTGATTTCCATTTTTATTACTGCTGCACTTAAAGAAGAATGAAGAAGTCGTTTCTATCAGTGTTCACATCCGCGTCTCCATTGTTAGCCATGACCTAACATGCCATGTTTTGCTGTTGCAGCACCCAAGTGAAATTGCATTTCTTAATAAGGAAACTCAGCTACACGGGGCTTGGAAGGTGCTCTACAGAAATGTAATAACTGCTTGTTCACCTGTCAAAGTCGAAAGCAAGTTCGGTTGTTGCTTCGAGCACAGTTTTTGCTGCTCCGGCACCATATTAGGCTTGGATTTAATAGGAAATAAACAAGAATTCATGAAAAAGGCAGCTCCTTTTTACAGCGTTAAATGGGTTTTGAATACTGCACTGAACTGACAGGAACGGCACCGAAGGCAATGATTGCACAGGCTGTAGACCTTTAGACTGCATTTGAAAAGGATTTAAATACGTTCTGAAGTTGGTTTTCAAATAGGTGTGTGTTTTCCTACCCTTTCCTGCCCCATGCTCCCCCCCCAAAATCATGAATATAAACTCAAATATCTTGGGAAAGTTTTGGCATAAATACATGTAAATTTAACACCTCTTTAAAGGGATATTGTCAAGTATGTTCCTTTAAGTAGCTTTCAGCATCTTTGTTCACTTCTCTTGCTTGCACAATTGGCAGAAGTGCAAAACCATAATCCTCCTTGACCCTTAAAAGCTTTTCCCATTTATCAAACATTGATTTTTGTGTGTTTCTACTAGAGCTTGAAATTAACGGAGCCATGCTGATAATTAAAACATAAATGATCATAGCAGCAGGCTTTTCATATGTAGATCACTTGATATAAACATCTCAATAGCCGCCTGTAGCCATTACGTATCATTGGTATTTGCAGATCAAAATGGAAGGAAAGTTGCTTAATTCAATTTTTTTATTGATTAAGTTAAAACCCCCCACTATAAAAGATGTATAAATCAGTGGGATGAAATACTTGGGTCCTTTTTTCCATTGGAGTTGTTGCCTTACTGTTGGTGACTCTCTTGGCAGAGGTTTGGGGAGGAGAGGGAAGGCAGCACCTCTCTCCTGCTGCCAGTATTGGATTGGGAATGTAAAGCAGAAGAATGGGAAGCGGCTGCTTCCAAAGGCACCGGCTGCTCTCACCCCTGGCACCCCATGGAAAGGCTTCGCATCACCTCTCCTGGTGCTGTCACTTCACAGCGTTCCTGCTGCGTGCTGAGCACAAAACCCTTTTACTTTTCCAGCATGAACATTTGTACCTGCCTTGCTGCCTCCCTGTGCTCTTGCCAGCACGAGAGGCTCTGCCCCGGCCAGGCAGGATAACTTCTGCTGGTTTCTAAGGCAACCGTCACCAGCGCATCCATTCGGACGCATTTCAGGAAGCAGAAAGAAATCAAACCCACACCTAAACTCCTCCTGCTTTTGTAGATCTGGGTATCAGAACATCGTGCAATAGTGTGTGCGCACACACACACCTCTGTTGTTTGAACATCTTCAGGAGACCACTCCACATGTGTGCAACAGTGTCTTAAAGATGCTCAGCGATAGAGGTGAAAGTAAATATACTGAAAATAGGCATTATCAGTTAAAAAGTGAACAAAAATGACGATTTTAGGCATGTGGACAGACAGATTGTCACCATCTACTGAATAACTCAGCGTGTCAGTATGAACTGAGAGAATCACCCTCAGATAGATTGTCACCATCCACTGAATAACTCGGCATGTCTCTATGAACTGAGAGCATCACCCTCCCTATAACTAGGAAAACCCCATGATGGGATGAGGAGGTCCAGAACTGAATTCTTTTGTTTGACTCTGCTTTGTACAAGAAACTGCACCTCTGTATGCTCATAAATAGCATTGGCTCTGCCTGTGTTCAGAGACATGCACTTGCACACAGGCTGTGTAGGGTGGGCACGTTGTGTGCAAGTGACACCATTGAGGGTTGTGTGAGATTATGAACTTCAAGATTAGTAGGTTGAAGTTTTTAAGAGTAATGCTTAAACAACAACAGCTCTCGTGCTTGGTCAGGAGTCAGTTTTAAGCTGAATTTAGGCCAAGGAGGTGTGAAACCTGATGCTAAAAGAGTGTATGATTTCTTGGTACATGTGCCTATATCCAGAGATGCAGCAGAGGCACAACCACAGAGATGCAGATGGCATTGCTTTGCAGAGTCCCTGCTGGAGATTTTAGGTGTGAATCAGGTTGGGAATGATGTTCACTCTGGTTTGGCAGTTCACTGCAGTGAGAAGCATTTAAGTTTTGTACATAAAAACTTAAGCGACTCAATGACCCCATTAAAATGAAAAGAAAAAGAATTTGGTTTAACAAAGCAATCTTTATTCAAAGTAGGTGAGCTAAGGTGACCTTCTGTCCTGTTGTTTTGCTTCATTTCTTTAGGAAGAAAGTACTTGACTGCTTTTTATAGTGGAAGATGATAATACATGAAACTTCCCAATGACCCTTTCAGAACCGCAAGTGTTGGAGGGGGGAAAAGAAAGGAAAGAAGAAAATCTATTGGGTTGTGAGTGTCCTGCTGCTTTCTGCAGCAAGCAGTGAGTTTCTTGGCTGTAAGCAATAAGCTTTTATCCTCTTTCGCAGTCATCCTGTTGCTTGGTGTGTTGTACCCCCATGACAAACAGAGCACTGCAGGGCAGGCGAGCTGGAGCCTGGCTGCTCTCCCATGGCCATATTCCAAAGTCAGCGGGTGCCTTCAATGGAGCATATTGGCAAGGGGTGAGTGCGTGGCAGCCCATTGTCTGGAGGGAGAGCTGGTGCTGCTGGCACTGTTGGCTTCAAAGAGGGGCTGGATGAACTCACTGCATGCCGCAAGGGCTGTGTTGTGCAGCTGGGGAAGGTCACCGGGGATGAAGCCCTGTATTGATTGTACCCTTGTACCTTGAATAAAGGTTAAGGGCAACATTTTGTACCATATGAAGTGAATATTGATTTCCTGAAGGCAGCTGGGGATTGCACTGAAGCTACACTTCCTTTTACTGAGACAGTGTCACTTTTTGTCCTTTGAAAATCTGATTTTAAAGGCCATGGTGTTTCTTTAAGCAAGCTCTGTGCAGTCTTTAGTGGTTAAGTGGTTGGCTTTCCATTTTTGTGAGCAATTGAAATAAGAGTATAATTTTAATGTTCCCTGTTGCACCACCCACCAGTTCGGTGTCTATAAGATTTCATTAACTTTAATGATAGAATAAAAAACCACCAAACCCTAAGTGTATGCGGTTATGGTAGAAAGGGAGTAACTCAAAGTAACTCAGAGCACTCCTGTTAATGCACTCCATATGAGGTCTTGTCTTTAGTAATTCAGAAAGCAAATTTTCAAGACTCATTTGATCTATTTTGATACCTCAAAGACCAGTATTGCAGGACTCTGCGCGCAGACCTCTCTGGATGGGGGGGATGATTCTGGTTTTCGCTTGCTATGCTTGCATACACTGACATAATAGGTATATATGTCAATAAGCAGATACCTGGTTGAGAAGATCAAATGACTGTGACTGAGCTCTTGCAGACAATGTTAGGGTAAATAGCATGGATGTAGGTCTTCAAAAAGACAGGGAGATACCACAAGTGTATGCAGTGGTGTAAATTAAGATCTATGGACCCCATCTTATCACAGACTATTAACCAGCAGTGATGCTTCTGATTCATAACTTACCAGGGCACAAATGCTGACTTCTTCTTTCTCAATACATGGTTTATTCAGCAGTCCAAGGCGACTACAAAGTTATTGCATGCTCTCATGCATCTCCTTGCAGATAAGGTTTTGTCATTACTGATATTAAACACTTGATACAGCCTTGCCTTGAAGTTGTCTGGTTCTGTCACAGAACCCTCACATCTCTCCTTGTGCTGTGACCATTCTGTAAAGAAGATGATGATTGTAGTTTATTTTTGCAATGGAATTATTGTGAGTGGGGATCACGGTTTTGCAAGGCTGATTTAACTTGTTTTCTTGTTTCAAGGACAGATATAATCCTATATTTACAAAGTAATTACATGGTCCTTCATGTGTAATACTTGGTCTGTTTGTGGAAGCTATTCATCAAATCATTAAATGAATGGTTACCCTTTACAACTTTGTGCAACAGGTAAGGAGTCCTCCAGATTTGTGCAGTACTAAACACAGCTTCACTCAAATAGCAGATGCTGGTTAAAGTGACCAAAAATTTTGCTATATTATATATATATAAAATTATTCTTTCCATTGTTTTTCTTTGAAATCAGTTCAGGTGCATGAATATTTAACTGGATTTTGAGCTTTTTCAATAGCTGATGTGCTGAGGAGGGTTATGTCTAAAACCAAGGACTAGAAAACAATAGTTTTGCAACCCCCTGAAGTAACCCCATCACTTGTGTCTGTCCTGAAAAGCCCGAAGCTTTGGCCAACTGTTTAGAGCATTCAAAATAATGATAATGATTTTTCATGCATTTAGTAAAAAGAGAGGGAGAAAATGGACGAGGGAAACTGAAGTGACCTTTTGCGGTGAGCGGGAATGTGCCAATATTGAAACACAATTATCTGAAGTGCCTGTGGGTACCGGCTTCCTGTTGATAACCTGTGGTGCTAATTATCTGCAAGAATCCAGGGCAGATATTTGTGACTTGAATTAATTGGCTCTCAGGAAAGACAGCGCTTGCAGAGGCTATTGACAAGGAGCAACACAGAACGGCAAGATGGAAAAGATGCTTGTGATGAAGGTGGGGCCTTTTGGTTCCGGTTTCCATCATTCTCCTCTACATGTGCGGTTGTGCTGCAGCCTGAATGGCTCAGCCAGTCTGTGAGATACCGTGTTTTGTTGCACTCCTTTAACCTTCCCAGGGATTAGAAATGTGATTTGGCAGCTTTTTCACCTTTCTGTCCCTCCGAAGCCTTGCAGACCTGTGGGGCAGAAGCAACGCGGTCAGGTAATCAAAATACAATGTACTGAAAACGTCAAAATAATAGAAAAGACTCAATATATTTTCTACAATGGGAGGCATTAATATTCTGTGTCTTCATAGACCACGGTGTAATGTCAAGGACTGCAACAGCTGAGCAGAAAATAGAAAAAAGGCAACAGATTCCCTTGACAAAGGTTTTAATTAGAATGAATAATGGTACTAAATTAAGCAGTGGGTGTTTTGCATGTCTCGGTTTGGAAGATACATGGAATTCTGTGGAGTGCTTCAGAGGATACTTTGTTTTGCAAAAAACCCCAACTAATTTGCACAGTGCATGAAATCAGCAACTTTGCTTTTGGAGAAAGAAGTGCCCAAATGCCCACTGATTTTAGTGGGATGAGGTGCCCATGGCAATTCTATGCCTAAGCCTTCCTTGGTCATCTTCTATAGCTGAGCTAATCTACGCGTACCCTGGTGAAGAAGTAAATTGGTGTTACAGTTTAAAAGAGATTAGGGGGGATCAGGTTTTTCATAGAGCTCGGTGCCTACCGGGGTGTTAAGAAGCAGGCAAACTTTTGTGAGGGCTTGACTCCTGCTGCCCCTGAGCCCTGGAAGATGATGCATAATCCAGGGAAACTTTGCAAAGCTAATCTTCACTGCCATGCCCAAAGAGCAGCTTGGTTACTTCCACATAGCCACTGAGCCACTGAAGATGTGCTTTAAGCTTTAGAAAGGCTCTATTTCCCACAGCTCAGCCCCTGTGAGGATACCCAATATCCACACCCCATGATGGCAAACCAAGGGTACTTAATAAGGTACCTCCATCAGCTGAGTTAATGCAACCTCACCATATCCTAAGGGATATTCCCAAGGTCACACAACCAGCCCAAGCCAGGACAAGGCTGAGGGTGTGCTGATGCACGCTTTCTGACCTGTGCCTCCTCCAAAAAGGTGTGCTTTGACTCCCATTCTCCCAATGAGCCCCCTTTCCCCTCTCAGGGACTCAGGTGGTTGAGCAGCATTCAGGCAGGCAGCCTGACCTTTTCTCCTGCCCTGGTGACAGATGCTCCTCGCAGACATGTCAAAATACGTTCTTTTTACTCCCTCTCTCCTTTTCAGGGTATCTTTGTATTGATTAGTCCAGGCAGGTAAATCTGAGCCTAAAGTAATTACTTTCTCTTTGTTTCATAAGGTCCTTGGGCCCAATATATTTTAAATGGCTTTCCTCCCCTTTAATGGCTATCAAATGATGTCCATCATTTCTCCTCAGTGACACTGTTGGCTGGTTACAGCTGGTTCAGACAATTCTGGGCAAACAGGCCTTTTAAAGATAATTAACATTCAAAAAGGTCAGTTATCCTTGCAGGTCTGCATGCTGATGTTCAGCTGTGAGCAACAGAGTTTAGCTACTCTTTATTATAAATGCAGCCAAATCCATTTGTAATAATCCCACACAGGTATGGCTTTCACTGCACAGTGTATGAATGTTGAGCTTTTATTTATTCCATTTCTTCTATCACCAAATTGCTCAGCTATTTTGGTGCCTGTAAACTGTTTACAAATCTCAGCTTCTCCTTCTGCCTCCTGCCTGCCCACCCCAGCATTCACCTCCTCAGTGTAATATTTGCATCTCCTTGTCCCCTAACAGCATAGAAGAATGTTTAATTAGAGCTTTTGGAGCTCTACCATATGAATCTACTCCCTTGCTCATCTTGGCCTATCTCCATGCTCCTTGATGAAAAGCACTTGCTCCTGTCCTGCACATTTATCAGCTCCAGCTTGGCTCCTTCCAGCTGTGATTTATAGGGAATATGTACCCAAAGGAAATGTCTTTGAAGGTCAGGTGGGAAGAGCTGCTTCAGCTTGTCAGGATAAGCAATAGTTAATGCAATACTTTCACATGCTTTCTTGTGTGTGTGTGTGTGTGTGTGTATACACATATACAATATATTTTATATATACATATATGTGCATATGAATATATAGGCATGAGTACCAGCATTAATCCATTGAGATGTGTAAGATGCATTGATGCTTTCTGGAACTGGAGCTGCTGTGAGGGGAGTTGTGTGTGTTCTTGTGATACAGCTTCTTTACCAGAATACATTTAAGGAATTGCAAGGCCTGGAGATGGTGATCAGATGGTAGGGGGGTTTTGCAGATACTGGCTTTCTATTTTGGCAGAAGAAAATGGCTCGGTCTATTTTATTGCCCTTTTAAATGAGATTGAGACAGATAAAGATTTAACCCAAATTGCTGAGGTGAAAGAGTCCCAGGGCTGACTGTATGGACAAAGCAGCTTTCCTGGAGAATGAGTGCTTATACAATTATGTGTCTGACCCAAATAAAAGTGCCCATTAGAAACTGCAAATGAAAGCACTTTCTGAATGCATGTCCTCCTACGGACTGAACCTGAAATGGGGATTTTCTGTCTTGAGAAAGCTGTGTCTGAAAACAAATGTGTTTTCCAGCTCTAGCTGCAAGGGTAGTTCATTAACTCTGAGCTTCATTATTCCAGTGTTACATGTTTATCTGCCAGATATTTGTCAAAGCAGGCTTCCCTGTGGACAAGAAAAGCAAAAGGAAAATGCAGTTGTTACCAAGGATCCCAAGTTCTGGCCAGCAGTTGGGTACCACCATGTCTGCCCTGTCTTTGATTTTCTTACTTTTTGGTGCTTCACTTTTGTGCAAAACTTGTTCATTCTCATCATTCTGCATCCATAGATGGCACAGCATGCATCAGCAGAGACATCTTGGGAACAAGCAAACCTTGTGTAGGTAATGGGTATATCAGGGATGAGCAACTTGGTGATAGTCGAATGCCTGTAATCGTGATTGGTAATACCTAAGTTTCTGGGTTTGAGTGGTATGTAAATGATAAAATACGGGACAAAAAAGGTTTTGACCAAAACAGGCCCTTTATCTCTTCTACTTCTGTCACTTCTGAGGAGATAAAGCCCAGTCCTGCCCCACCATGGGTGCTGACACCCACAGCCCTGAGGTCAGCCCCCAACCTGCAGCTCAGCATGGCTTTGGCAACCTTTTCTATTGGGGTTGTGAAGAAATGCTGCCTCTGCTGAAGCTACGTGTATTGTCAGATCATAGCAGAGGGCTCGAGGGGTTTCGACTTTGGGGTGTCCAGATGGTCCCAGCAATTGTGAGTGTCACAGGGAGGGATGGTCGTTTGAGAAACAGATGTGGAATTTGTTTTACTTCACAAGACTGAACAAACCCATGAAAACGTGCAATCTCAGCCCATTTATACCCGCTGTCTTTATTTAAACTACTACTAGAGGTAATCATTCAAAACTGCTCAATTGCACTGATGACTTTGGGAAAGTCACTGCCGGCCCCAGCCTGGACACTGTTGGACAATATGTTACAGCAGGAGTAGGTGTCAGTTCTCCGGTTTCATTACTGCTGATGGTTATTGCTGTCTCCTGGAAATCTCCCTCCCACTGATGGCTAATCAATGAGCTTGGCATTGCTCCGAAAGAAGCTGTAGGTCAGGAGTAAAACTGCAACAATTAGCAAGTTTGCCTTTTGCGCCAAATATCGCAGCGTATTTCCCCACCTCCTCCCCAAATAGTCTGCTTATTGAATTGTTACTTTTCTGACGCTAACAGATGGTTCCTCGTGGCTGGCATCTGTAATATTTGGGAACAGATTGATGAAATTGGTAATGACCAGTTTCTGCAACAGATGGCTTATAGACAGACTTGGGTGTAAACTGACAATGCTGCTTTTAAGGAGAAGTTTCCAATGAACCCACACATTAGAGCTATGATTACATTATTTAGACCCTGAAAAATGGATCTAAGCTTAGCATAAGTGCTATGTAGTGTCTAAGACAAAGGTTAACAAAGACTGATTAGATAATTAAGCATGGCTTTATTAGCCTTTCACCACAGCTGCACAATGTTCGTACATAAACACTCCCTGCCTAAAACTGCAGTGATGATGTTTTAATATTTATTATGGAGATAGGCGAGAACTCAATTTATGTTAGAAAATAGAGCGGCCTCAGATTTGCAAACCTCCTCTAACACAAAGCTATGCACAGCAAAATCATAACACAGCACGAGTGAGCCCCATGCTGCGGTGGGATGCAAACATGCTGCCTGCAGCAGTGGCCTTTCAAACCTGCTCTCACTCAGGTGAGTGGAGCACTATTGCACTTCCCAGTGTAGACAGGCCCGGAGTGTTGCTGTGGCTGCAGAATTGCTCTTGTGTGTTGGTCCTCTGCTCACCAACAAGGTTCTCCACAGCCTTTTGGAAAGCTGTGATGTGCGCATCTTGTCTTATTGGATAGCAAAGTAAGAACATGCTCGTGATGTGGTGGTGCTGTCACTTTGACAAGGGATTTTGTAGCTTACATGGCATGAAGGAGTCCAGGTTTTCAGCACCTTGGCATCCGAGATAGTGCTTGCTGAGACCTCTGACATCTCTGTGTGGTGTAATGCCAGGCTGGGGTAGCTCCTGGGTTTGATGGCATCATCTCATGTCCTGTGTCAGAGCATATGCTCTTTTGCTTTGATCACCTATGCTTTGAGTGAAGATTGATTTACTTCAGTTGTGCTCCTGTCTTGTTGGTTTCTCACCCATGCTTTATTTGGCCCCAAAAAATGGCTTTGGGCAGTCTGTTGGCTAAGATTAGTGCCAAAGCCCTAAAGCATGGGCAGAGAGAGTGCTGCTGTGCTGCTGAGCTCCATGGCTGTGGTATGTGGCATGTCAAATGTGATGGAGCTGTGAGGCCAGTCAATGAAGATGCATGCAGTGTGCACTCCCCATTAACTCACCTGCCTAAAGAAGTCCCATCAGGGTTGCCTTGGGTAGATAGGGTCAGGGATGACTCTTCAGAAGGACCATATTTGTATCTTTACTGGTAAAGCTGTTGATTGCTACCCTGACATTGTTTCTCTGCAATGAGAGAAGTGAAATATCATGGAGGGTACAACCCCAGGAGGAATTCAGCTTTCTGTTGGTACATTTGGCACCATGGGTTGATTTTGTTTATTCCCTGCATCTGTATTTTTACATCCAAGCACTCTTCCTGTAGGCAAAATTGAAATAGTTTAACTAAAATGAGTGGAAAACCAAATAAAACTGGAGCAAGATCCCTTAGGGAATAGCAGTTTAACTGAAATTAGCTCCTTTGGTTGAATTGGACAAAGAGACTTTAAGACTGAGCTGCATTAATTTAAGCAGGTAGTTCTGGAAATAGGTGTTTTGTTGGTGTTTTACAATGCAGAAGCGCAGTTAAAACCCTCTGAGCTCTCTGCCCTGCAGAGCTGCGCATCTTTACTGTTTTTCCCAAGAGAAATCACTTTTAATTTGTTTCTTCCTGTTTTTCTTCCTTTTTTAAATAGAAAAATGTGTTTCTCAAGCAGCTGCATGGGTTCAGGTGGCTGGGGATGGTGTTAGGGTCTCGCACGAATAAAGCCCCCAAACTCCTTTTTTCTGAGTGGCTGTTTCCCAGAGCTTTCCTTAAAATCTCAGCTCTGGTTCTGATGCAGGCGCTGTGATTGATGTGCAATTTGCATTGGGTTTGAGTAAATCTGAGGATTTGATATCAACCTGAAATTGCATTGGTAAACACAGACTTGGATTTGGCTGCAACCGTTTGCATCCACGATCAGATTGTGGGAAATAGTTGTCCACCAAATGAAAATGAAATATTACAATTCTTGAAGCCCTTTAATCCTTTTTGTTCTTATTTTCTTCCCCTTACCTGAGGTTTCTTCACTGTAGGAAAGCAAAACTCTAGCGCAATACAAGTGTAACAAACTGCTAAGGTTAGTTTGTTTTACATAAATGCTGCTTTCACTGTCTTCCCTAGATTATTTTCAGTGCAAATCACTGCTGCTCAAATGTGCAGTGCTTATAATGATTCAAAAGCTATTATGGCTTCTGCTCCAAGGGATGATCTACTTCTGTAGCAATGCCCAGAGAAATGTTCTGCTTCCTAATTGTTGCTCAAAGGCAGCTAATTTGCTCTTTTTCTGGTGTCAGGAAAAATGAGGCATGCTTGCTTTGGGTTTTTTATTTATCTGGATTACTTGGGCTAAGCAGAGTGAGGGAGATGGGGGTGGTTGGTAAGGATGAAAGGATCTGCAGGTCTTAGCTGCAGGTTTCTCCCTTAGCATCTCTGTGCTGTCACTGGGGACAGTTTGGGTCTCTCCTCTAGTGAAAGGAAGGCTGGGGCATTTCTGCCCTTGCTGTTTGCAAACAGCAGCCTGGGTTTGAGCTCAGAGGCTTGGGTTCAGGTCTGGGTCCATCCCCCTGAGCATGAGAAGTTCCATCCTGGGACTCTTTGAGTTTATTCCTGTTATTACTCTTTCTCATGGATTCTGGCTTCCCACACACTCGGGAAGGTGTTTTTAGCACCCATCCACCCTTGGTGGTGTTTGCTGAGATGTATTTCTGGTGCTAAAGAGAAGTCTCTTCCCAGTCTAGTATCTTTTTGATCAGGCTTTAAGGAAGTCTTGTTTTTTCTAAGCTACTGTGTGTCTCAGCATCTCCCCACTACTGATCAAACACTGCAGTTGTGGTGAGGGACCTACTGCACATCAGCACCACAGAATGAGGAGACATTTTCTGCCAGCGAGCTATGAGGCAGCTTGTTCTTCAGTTTGATGAAGGTAAAATAATTCCATACAAGTATGAACTGGAAACCAACCAGGATACTGAGTGCATTCTTATTTTCATGGTAAAGATGGGAGAAGATCCATGGTATTTTACAAGGTTTATGAGCCAATGATCTAATACCATCTTTGTGGTATAGGATTAAACGCTGACTAAGGTGTTTCTTCTTATCTTGTTTTAAGTGCACAGCTCTTTCTGTTCGTATCAGATGTCAGGCTCCCAGGCAATGGGAAACTCATGCCAAGAGGCAATGGAAAACTTGAGTTGATTTTTAGGAAGAACAAGGGGACTTCTGTCAGTCATCACCTCCTGGTGTAGAAATAAAGGAAATCAAAGGCTTGCCTGGAGCATCAGTGAGGATTTTCCACACTTGGTCTTTTAGAGGAAAAATACAAAGGAAAAAGGCACAGGGAGAACATATTAGGAATTTTTGAGAAATAAAATATGGGCTGAAACCTGTGACTTATGCACAGTGTTATTGGGTCTTGGTTGTCTTGTGATCATATAGGTACAGGTAGTGCCATGCAGTTATCACACACTGATACACCCCAACGAAGTTTTGTGTTGCTCCCTCCCCACAGTCACTAGTACCACAGGAGGTTTGAATTGCAGTAAACTACCAACAAGAAAGTGCATAAACTCTCCCACATCAGAAATTGGAGCTTCAATAAAAACTCGAGACTTGCTGCTGTAATGAATATTGAACTGTATTCCGGGCTCCTAATAGACACCGTAAAAGGGGGCATATTAAAAGGGCAGCCAGTTCCTATTGCATTCAGCAGATTCAGGGACTGTTTTCTGGCTGTTGCAATGAATAATAAAAATGAAATATTCATTCTATTTTCCTATTTGCTTTTTCTAACCTTTGAGTCCCCGGAGCACTGTGGAAGTGAGGAGCATCTCTGAATGACAGCAGCAAGAAAGCAGCCGAAAGTCATTTGTAAATTGCTCTAAGTGTAAGATTTATAATTTGAAAAACCATGTGAGGAGCATTGTTTCTTGTTAGTGAAGGAATTTATGGGTTTAATATGTAAATGGTAAGTAGCAGCTCAGCAAAATAGAGGGGGTCTCAACAGGAAGCTTGCCTACATTTGGCTGCAGGCTGAGGTCCCAGGCAGATCTCATTTGGGCTTGTAATACCACAGTGGAGGAACTCACATCACCGAAGGTTTTAGTGACTAATTTCTTTGTGGGAAAAGCTGGCATTGTGGAGTACATTGCTAGAATGGCAGTTCCAGTGTAAAAGTTCAAGAGACATTGGATGGGAGCCAGCTTTTCAGTGTTTATTAGTAGCGCACTGATTTCTTTCCGCCTCTGTAATTGTCTGGGTAGGAACCAGCCATCTCCTGGGATGTTTATTCCAGTAGAAAATGTGTTCACATCCAGAGTCAAAAGCACTTAGGTAATAACAAATTATTCTGGTAATTCTGATTTCTGTTTTTCAGGTACTGCTGGCACACAGCTGCTGAAAGGGGCAGGAAAAAAGGCACTTTTTCCTCCCCAGTGCCTGTGACATGCATAACCAATAGATGCTATTGGCTGCACTTACAGTGTGTCAAAAAGGGATTTGCTTTAGAGCTATTGGGGCAGTGGTGCTTAATAGACAGTTGATTATTAAGGGAGTTTACTGATGAGCAACAGGTCTTTGGTATTGATGTAAAGCTTGATCTGTGTGTGAAATGTGATTCACAAGCATTGAAATCTGTTTTTAAAGCCCTCACTGGAACATCACATGTTTTGCTTCAAGCCTCAGTTGCACCTTTCAGGGTTGTACCAAGGCACACAGCCATCCTTACAGCACTCCCTGGTTAGTGTTTGCCACCGGCTGCTGGACAGTGTCCCACAGGAGTTAAAAGGACCTTTGAGGGATGAGTCCTGGCTCCAAGGGATGTAGCAGGGCTCTGCCCCTTTTCCAGTGACCAGTTCCCATGTGCTGTCATGTCTCATGTCTCATCTGCACTCTATGGCACTTGCACATGGGGCTCTGGGAGAGGTAATGAACTGGTGTGCAAAAAAACTGCCTTTCAGATGTGGATAAATGCAGATGTTGAGTTTGGGACATACAAATAAGGTTTCCCTTGTCTGATGCTGACGAATGGCTGCAGCGTGTTGTTGCTCCACAAAGCTTAGTCCCCCCCCATATTCCACCACTGATGGCTGAAAACATGGGCGAGAACCCCAGAAACACCCGGGTATTCACTGCTCACCCCTCGTGAAGGTTACATGGGCTCAGCATTATGTTGGCTCATTGACCTCCTTTAGGCGTTCTTCATCCTCTTCTGTTCCTCACATCCTATTGCTTCCTCCAGCAGAGTTGCTCCTCTCTGCCCTCTCTTATCTCACTCCACTTGCATCTTGTCTTTATTTGGTTTATGTATATATATATATTTTACTGTTTTTCTCCATCATTTTGTCTTTTGGGACTGCATTTAGTACTGTTTTGCTTCCTTCTTTTTATGCTCCTTACATCTTGAATTGCTCAGTATATCACCAAATACCATCCTGTCACTCTTTACCATACTCATTTACTGCTGCTGCTGCTGCTTCAGGCTGTGGCTCCATCTAAACAAGCAGGTGGATAACTTACCTGGAGGGCTCACATCGCACCTCCCATGATCCATGGACAGTGCAGCAAGTCATGTTTTCCCTGGATGTGAAATGATCTTTTCCCACTATGGGCTGTGGGGTAATAAAGGAAGTGCTTACAACAGAGTGGGCTTAAGGTGACAGAAAACAGGGAGTGATTCACTCAGTCTGCTTTTATTTATAACTTGTCACTTCTGGAGAGCAAGAAGTGCGTTTTGAAATCCATTTCTGGATGGTGGAGCGAAGGGTCCAACCCAAGTTTTGACTTAATGATCCCATGACCTGACATAATGTGACAAGAAGAGCAAAATGACAAATTACCCTCTAAAATGTGTGCAGGTGTCACTGAGTGCAAATTGGGCACAGAAATTGATTTCATGGTGTTTGCCTCCTGCTTTGAGGTAACGGCCTGAGCAACTTATCCAATAGATCGGCAGTAATTTGAGGCACTTAAGTCTCTCCCCAGACTTGCAAAGTACCCAGTGTAGTTTGTACACAGCAGCCCTACATCCTCATGTTTGGGAACTAGTGTGTTGCTGCTGCCCATGACCAGCACCATCATTAAAACAGGACACAAATGGGTATTTACCATCGACAAAATTTGCATCACTGTGTCCATTTTCAAAGAAACTGAAGATTCATGAAAAAATTTGCTTTTTAAAGGTTTTCAGGTGGAAGTAGTGATTTTTATGCTGTAATTCTCTAGAGTTCAGACCTGGCATCTAGGTGATGGATGCATCAAGGTGAAACAGCTAAGAGAATTCTAATACCTGCATTTCCAGAACTACATATTTTCCCTTTCCTGATCTCAAAACCTGAAATAGTTTGACTCTGAGATTCCAGAAAACAGGAAGCATCATCCTCAGTCACACACCTCCTCTGCTTGTGTGTCTACCCGGTAGGTGATAGAGAACTAAAAGAGACATTAGCGCTTTGCTGCGTAGTTCCCTTCAAGCGCAGATGATGTTTGTGTTGTGGTGTTACAGCAATCACAGCAGAGCAGCAACTTTAATTGCCAGGCTATCTGTGCAACGTGGCATAACTCCCTTTGCAGAATCTGGTGCTGTGGCAAATGTGAATAGATTGTCTAAGTAGATAAAATAGGTCATATATATTTAAATTGTAAAGGGAGTTTTCATTTGCTAAACAGGTTTCCTGTTTTCAGCCATGTAAGAGGATTTTCATCACACAAACTGGATCCTAAAAAAACCAGCTCCTCACATTATGAATTTATCTCTGTAACCACAATAAAATCTTCATTTTTGCTCCATTTAACACAGCAGGTTTAAAGAACTCTTTAGAATGACAAGGATAAATCTCAGTTCGCTATTCATAAAATAGGTCAAATGTATTAAAAAAACCCTGCTTTAATGTGACTTAATCACCAGAAACTATCTTTGTGGTGTGAAATACACAGATTTCTTTGGAGGAGAGCAGCTTAGGAGTGAAAACTTCTCCAGAAGTGCTGCCTCACCCGTGGCACTCAGTGTGACAAGCACAGCTGACTGCAGACACTCACATCTTTGTCCTTTCTGTGTGACCTACAAAAGCTCTCTTTTGTTCCTGAAATAAATGATCTGGGGCAGAAACAGATGTTTTGTGGTTTGGGGTCACAACTTGTGGCTCTCACTGTACCTGGAGGTTGTTCCATTGCACTGATGCAGCCAAGAGCTGTCAGTGCCAGAGACCCGCAGCACTTTCCTCTGGCCATATCTAAGCAGGTGCTCAATTCAGAGCACACAAACCATCTCATTGACTCTGTGCAGAGCTGAAAACCACTTGTGCAATAAAGTACCTCACACTGTTGGCTCAAACAAGAGCTCAAGCCTGGCTCTGAGGGGCATCAAAATCACAGTCACATGGAGTGAGCTGAAACACAGCAGTTTCAGCTTGAATATGTGTGATATTGCTATTTAAAAAGTAAATTTAGCTATTCAGTTTTGGAAATACAGCAAGTGCACCAAGAGCAGCTATGTGACCTTTGCCTGAAGTGCAATGAAGCACTGTCACTGTTTGCTGGATGGTCTTGTTTTCTTTTGTTTTAAAGAACTTCAGTCTACATTTGAGTTCCAGGGATGCAGTGATCCCCTTCATCAACAACACAGCCTCCGCATCCCATAGCTACAGCTGTAGGAACATTATAGTGGTACGTACTTGTGACCCAGTGTCCAAGGGTTGTGCTGGGAATGAGGTGCTGGGAAGTCACAAGGACGTGCTGAGATGAATGAGTGTGAACTTGGCAATTAAATTTCCAGCCGCCTTCACAGTTGTGGACGTGCACAAATGGAACTGATGGAGTTTCCTTTGCCTGCTAAAGGAAGCATGAAACACATTATTTCATGCCCAAAGTTTTTAGCAGAGCCATGAGGGACTTGTAATTAGGGAGCTAATGTGCACTGTGCCAGTGATTAGGTAAACACATTTTTGTGTTATTTATAATAGCTTCCATCACACGGATTCAACTCATTACAAAAGCTTCCCTTGTAGAAGCCATTTACAATTGTAATTCCAATTATTTTTTGATAACTCAGAAACATTTTCCCTCCTATTCATCAGCAAGCAGAAAGTTAATCCATTCATTACCACCCCGAATGGCTGATTTGAAACCAACCATGGATTGCAAAGGCTGAAGGTGAACAAAACAGGACTTTGCTGTATAGGAAGTTGGGAGGGGGAAAATGGCTGTAAAAAACCCCAACAGCACATTGCTGTAAAGTATCACTTGTTGAAGAAACACCGTGGTACATCTGCAGCTTGAACACTGGTGTTGAATGAGCTCTTTTGTAATGGCAGCAGCAGAAAGTCAGGGACGTGTTTGCCCAAAATATCCTCCCTGGAATTCCTGCAGCTTGAAGAAACCTGCTCAATGGGCATAAATCAGGTAATGTCAGACCCTCACTGACTCGTGTTGAGGCTAAAGTGAACCTGGATACAAAGAAAAGTCATAGCTTGTATTTGAAAACACAGTGCAGTGAAATACAAACAGCCCACTGGTCTATTTTGCTCTCTCCACGCTCAGCCAAGGGATGGAGCAGCTGTTTCCCAGCCCATAGCTGGCTGAGAGCATGTTCTCCAGCTCTGTGCCAGCCTGGGACACGCAGGGCAGGAGATGGCTTTGGCTATTTCCCTCCCAGAACAGAAATGCTTTTGATTGAGTTGGTTTTACACCAATCTGAAGGGAAGTAAGGAGAGTGCCCTAAGGATGCTGGAGGATGGGGCTCGTTGCCATTGCATCCCAGAGACATTCCCCAAATCCCACAGCAGTCTGTTGGAAATTGTAGGTATCTGTCATGTGATAGCTTTGCCTTTAAAAATATTAGCTTTAACATAAAGCATAAAAGCAGCAAAGGTTCAAGGTGCCTTCATAAGCACTGCAGGATGACAGCGAATCTTCTGATCCGAAAACTACAGGTCAGTCCTCCCTGCTGGGCATCTCCTTAAGTTATGCGCTTTCAATAGAGCTGCACTGATTTACAGCCTAGCCAAGGAGCAAATGCATTTCTTTTAACCTAAATGGCCTTTTATTTTTAATGTACCCAATCTAGGAATTAAACATTCTAGCTGATCTCCTATTTGTAATTTTATTAGACAGAGCTGTAAAACACATACAGCCTTTTTCTCTGAAAAGTGATTATGCTCTTTGTGATGCAGTCATCTAAAATCCTACCAAATTTGCTTGCAACTCCCAGTTTTGTATACCAAACTCCAAATTTAGAGCCCTATAAAAGTACTTTCTTGAATTCAGTGTGAAAGGCTTTGATTTCGATACATAAATACTTAAGAAATGCATTCTTATTATCTGTTACCTTCTCCAAATAGTTATTTAAATCCATTTTCTGGAAGACAGTTTCAGCTCTCATAAATGAATTGATGCCTAAAAATGGGTTTGACAAACCACGAAAGCCGCATTTAGGTCAGAAGATACAAAATGTTTTAGCATTGAAATACATCTTGCAAAGCAGCCGTGTGCCTTCTGAAGGTGCAAACTCAGAAGGTCCATCTCAGCCTGGTTTTCTTAGCTGGGCAAAGCTGGCAAGTGATGTTTGGGAACCATCTGTCCTGACACCTTGGGAAAGGCTTTTACTCTGAAGGGAGCACCATGTCTGAGGTCTGCCAGAGCCAGCAAGGCTCAACAACCCTTTCCCCACTGCGGTTGCTAGGATGGCCCCAAAGTGACCCAGAAATGCTGGAAGGGAAACAGCACTGAGAGAGCACATATAATTTTATGGTTCTAAGACTCCCATGGGAGGAGGGAAACTGCACCGAGAGCTGAACCAATGTGGACTTGATGAGCAGGTCAGCAAACGCTGTCTATGGAATGAGCATGTTGCCTATGTTAGAGTACAAGTCCCCATAGTAGAAAGCTTTGCAACTCTGCCCTAGACTCACTGTCATCTTCAAAATCTCTGCAAACATTAAAACAAATCACGCCGTCAAAAAATCGTGCATTAGAAACAAATTATGGTCTCTAAATGCACCCTGGCAATGTAATTGATACACTGTGAGGATGGGAAATAATTGAAAAAGTAGGGGGGGACGTGCAGGATAAATGGCTAAAATAGAAAGTAATGAACACGTGTAAATAAGAGCCACAATCGATGAATATAAATGATGGTGTGACAAATTGTAAATAATCAGAGCATTTTGGGCCTGAAGTGTGATCCTTCTGCAGGGAGAGCTTGGGTTAGTAAATCTGCAAAAGCCTTAGAGAAGGAAACAAGAAGAGACGAGGTTATCAGAGCTCTTTGAACTGGCAGGCACTATGGATTAGCCTCCAGATTCATTGCTCACAGACTTCACCAGCAGTATAGAAGTAAGATGCGTTACCAGCCCACTTCCCACCTCCATCCCAATGTACAATTGATCCTGGCAGGAGTGATGCCACCAGCCTTTCTCACACCACTATAGATTGATTAAAAGATGGGAATGGCATTTATCTTCCCTAATTTAGCCATGTAGACGAGGCTTTTGATGGCTGACTCTTGTCTCTTGATTCACTCCACTTCCCCCTCTGTCCCTGATGCCTCAGAAAGCCTTGTGATATTCAGAAATGTGGTCATTGTCCCTAGCTTCTTCTGCAGGTGCATGTTTTCAAGGCAGGTTTTGCCCAGCGTGTAGAATTTTAACCCTTCTCTTTGCTTCCAGGTCCTAAATCCTTTCCAGATTCCCAGGATTAAATTCTTATCAAGACCAGCCTGTGCCAAGACTTCAGTGCGAGCGGGACTGCAGCCTGGATTAGGGATGAGGCTCAGCCACTGCTGCAGAGCTTATAAAGCAGCCAGATATCAGTACTGAGGATGGACTGATGTGGGAAGTGTCCACTGATGTGGACAGTGTGGGAAGCAATTTGGAATGGATGATGGCAGCGGCTTACATCCTGACCTCCTGGGTGACTCTTGACTTCTGAAAACCAAGGTGAGGGATGACGCTTAGACCTTCATTTGCTGTCCCAGGACGTGGTTGCTTTGTCTTAGGATGGCTTTATCTCATTGAGCAGAGCACAGCAGGAAGGCCCCTGCTCACCTGCCCTCCATGGGTGGACTAAATCTCTGAGTGTTTGGTGAATCCCAGAGTAGTTTGGATTGAAGGAATCTCAGAGCTCACCCACAGGCAGGGACACCTTCCACTGGAGCAGGTTACTCCAAGCCCCATCCAACCTGGCCTTGAACCCTGCCAGGGATGGGGCAGCCACAGTTTCTCTGGGCACCCTGTGCCAGCGCCTCAGCACCCTCACAATAAAGAATTTCTTCCTCATATCTAATCTAAATCCCCCCTCTATCACTTTAAAGCCATAGCCCCTT
>JANHGB010051745.1:0-11265 GCA_026283785.1 Coracopsis vasa | reverse complement strand
TGCTTCAGAGCTGGGATGACAGATTTATGATGAGGTGATGGACTTCTTCAAGGTCAGATGGTGGTTGACTAGAACCTCAGGTCCTGCTGACTCCAGCGCTTTGTTTGAGAGTTCCAGCATACAGCTTTGTCTTTGCAAATTACTGCAGCAAATAAACCAGACTTATCCCCTGCCACACAGCTAATTTCAATAGCAAATTTTGTGGGGACTGTTATGCTTGTTTAAAACGAGGTTGGTTGGTACTGATAGGCTCAGACTTGTCTTTGCAGTAGGGAGGGATTCTGAAAATAGTTGTGTTGCTTTTTTTTTTTGACTCTTTGAAAATATTTGGGTGCTTAAAAATGCGTTATTTAATACACTCAGATGCGTGCATCAGCTACTGCTGCTTAATGTTTTCTGCAGAGTAGTGACACGTGCAGATCCTTATCCATTTGTTACACCACTGTACCAAGTAGTGCATAAAGGCAAATGGCAAAGGTAAGAAACTAAAAGTGCCAGACCAGTTGGAAAATCCATGGCAGGTTTGGGCTGGCAACCATATGTTGCAGTTGGGTAGTGTGAGCTGTAGCAGCAAGGGTGGCTGGGGCTCCAGTGGCCGGTACTGGCATCAGCAGTACTTGTAAGGAGAAAGTTCTTCCTTGGCATTTTCCTTTAAGGGAAGATGCTGTGTGGCACACATATTGTCAAAGGGGCTAGCTCTTGCTCCTGCGGGCTTGCAGTGCAGGAGAGGGGTTCCTTAGCCTTAGAGAGTGACTACCAGGTTTTTTTGTGCTCGAGATTTTAACAATGTAACATCCATGATTCCTCAGCACCACTTCCAGCTTCCACATTTTCCTTTATGCTGCTTCTCCAGAATTCACACCTGGCTCTCTTTGAATGTGCAAGGTCTCAGGAATATAATCTGTGAAATTTAGCAGTGAAATTATTTATGAAATTATTTTTAACTGAATTTTTTATTTGTTTTCTCAGCAGGCTGTATTTTATAGGCATGTGTTTTACTTAATTTTCTCATCAAAATAATGGTAGCTTCACTTATTAAAACTTTACTTTTCTTATGCATTGACTGTAGTATTCCTGGAGTGCTGCTTCTTTCTTGGGTAAAAAAAGAAAAAAAAAAAAAAAAGGAAAACCAAAATTAGTATTTCTTTTTTTCCTCTGCATATGGGTGCAAATGGATATTTTAATTTCACTTCTTTTATGATCACTGAGTTTTGGCCTTGATTTGAATTCCTCTTATCAGTTGCGTCTGCATGCAGAAGTTACATACAGCATGTCAGGAAAGTAAGGTATGTTCTTGTTACCTGTCAGATGCAAGGCAAAATAAAATCTAGCTTTATGCATTTAATAGTAAATTAATAGAGATCTTATCAGTTGTTAGGAATGTATATTGCCAAGCTCAGCTGAAAACTTGATGTGTGGTAGGAAATCAAGCTAATACTTGCTCCATCCGTTAAAAGGAGCAAGCACAGCAAGAGGCCGGGATAATGAGGTGAGTATAAAGGGAGCAATGAAGTTTACTATTAGATGTAGTTTTGAAAGCTCATTATTGAACAACAGGTTTGTGAAGAGACTTGGAAGAAAAGCCAGCTCTTACTGTTGGAGTACAAATGGAGTTTGAACTTTCCTTTAAAAGACCTTGAATCAGTTGCAAGTATTTTGAGCTACACGGTGGTGGTAAGTGTCTGAGATTTGGTCTCTGAGCTCACGGAAAGCTTGGTTTCTGGGACTAGAAATTTAGTTATTAAAAAGCTTGTTATTCACTTCTTCCTTTGTGTTTGAAAATAAGTCTGTGAGTCAAAAGGAAAAAAATGCCCAAACCATCCCCAAACTGTGCTCTTTGCTTTTGCATCTGCTTAAGAAGTATTACAGCTTTTCTTACTGTCAGAAACTTAGTCAGAAACAGGACTAAAATCATGGGGGTGAAAGCATTTTCTGTAGCAGAAAATACTAATACACCCCATAACAAGTCAAGAGGAGCTTTTTAGCTCCCAGTAAGTTTAGCAGCCATGTGGGCAGCAGTTCCCTGCGCAGTACCTGTGTTGTGTTGGGTTTAGCCAGAGAGACTGCCTTTGCCATCCCTGCGGGTTGGATCTAGCCAGGGTGAAAGCTGTGTATCTGATGTGAGCTTATGGAGTGTGGCTGCTGGAGTAGCCAGAATCTGTGCTCATGACTGCCTCTTCCCACTTGCTGGTTACTGATCTGAGCATGCTTCCTTGCCCTATGATCTCGCAGCAGTTGTGGGGAGTGCTTGCTTGGACTTGTCCCAGCAGCTTTATCTTCTGTTATCTTCATCTGGAGATGACAGTGTCTTACTAAGATTTAAAACTCCCTTGTGTTTTGGGAGCCTGTCCACACCCTTCCTGTGTGTCAGTTTGCTGTGTGCATGCTTCGATACCTTGAACTATGAAACTTGCATTCCCTGTGGTCAGTATCCTATTTGAGGCAAGTGCTTGTGGTGCTGTGCTTCAGGGGGATATCTCTCTTATGGTTCAAGACATCTTTCAGATCATCAAGCTGATGAGGCTTTGCGTGCTAATTCACATGTGGCATTATTGCTTGGAAATGATGTTGTCTTTCTCACCAAATCAGATAGGTAAACACACGTCCATGTTCTTGGTCTTTTGTGCAGAGGGTCTTCATGTCTGAGGCAGATAACCTTTTTCTTCAGTTCTCTGCTGAAATGACAGCTGCTGACAATTGCAAGTACCTCCTTTGGAGGGATGTTTTACGGAATAACTGCTGAGCACCACAGGCATATCTGTAAGCCAAATTGTGGCTATGACTGTTTTGGCTACAGTGATGCGAGGTCTGACATTTGTGTTTTATTTTGATATCACAGCCCTCACCCCTCCTTTTCTTCCCAGCACTTTTATCTTTCACTTTCTAGGAAGTGGTTTGTGCAAAGTCAAAATAAAAATATCTGTGTGGGCATAGATGCTGCTGTAACTTTAGCTGCTGTAGCAGAGCGGCTTGACTGCAGTGGTGCAGTTGTGTCAGTAGAAGAACATGTTTGCAGTTAAGTGCTGAATTTTGTGGGGGCAAAGCCATTCTCATTTCCTTTGCAACTGGGCAGAAAAATCCCATTTAGGTCCGGGCATCTCAGGTGCACATGGAAAAGGGTCAAGTGATTTCACTAACAGCTGAAACAACTTTGTTGGAAAGGATTTGATATCAGTTGCTGGCACTGTAATAGAGCATAGTAGAGTCCTTTAGATTGCTGGAGCCCACAGCACCAAGGGAATAGTTTTTGAGTTGTATTACTTTCGTGCATGATTTAATTGGATTGAACTGTACCCCAAGGGGCCTGGAAGAAGAGTTTGGCAGATGCGCTAGTACTTCCCAGCTGTGGGGACTGCCTGCTAACCCTGCAACAAGTAACCCCAGTAGCCCTGTAAGCAGAAGGAAATTCACTGAAAAAGTACCATCAGTGTAATCATGCTGAGGTCAAGGTCCTCTGCTAGGAAAACTCTCGTAGTCATGATTCACAGGGTTGCATCAGCAGAGTCTAGTGCAGACCTGTCTTAACAGGAGAAGCCACTGGTGTTGGCAAGTGGATTGTTTTGGAGACTAGTGCTTGCGTACACTCTGTCAAGAACCCAGTATATCTGGGTGCTTGAGTTACCTTGCTCTGAGCTGGAGCAGACAGAGGGGATCAAAATGAGTGTTTTTCCAACTTTGTCATCTGACTTAATCCAATTGATGAGTTGTGTGCCTGGCATGTGCTTTCTTTGACTTGTTCTCTCTGTGAGTGCATCCTGGTAGCCTAGGTTAAACCTTCCCCTCACCAACATGCTTCCTTCTCTGGTGCCTGAGCTACATGTGTTGTGTCTCCCTACCTGGGAATGTGAAGCAGTGTTTTGGTGGACATGGGCTCATGGTGGGGTGGGAATTCTCTATGTTTGTGCAACATCCAATGAGGGTACTGATTTTGGTCTTTGGCAGATCATTTAAATCAAAACCTGTAAATAATGGTAACTGAAATCAGGTGCTCTAATTTAGATAACAATGGGAACCTGCATGCCTTTTTTTTTTAGGGATGCTAGGGTTTTTTCTAGCAGCTTACAATTGCTCAGTATTTCATATTAAGATTTCTGCTTAACTTTCCTGCACCTGAGTTTAAGCCTTCCTTCCCTTTTTCAATCCATTTCCTTCTCTGAAATTTTTAGCTACAGAGGAATCAGGCTAAAGTAAAATCATGGGGATTGCCTTTTAATTTACTAAATTGGAAACTCACATTTATGCCTGTGCAGGTATTCTAAATGGCCATTCTAAAGGTATGCTCCTGTGGCATGTTGGGCTTTTTTTTTCACTCCCCATAGGATAGTAGTATTTGTGCATAGAAGCACAAGAATGTGTGTTTTCATTGCATCTGCTAGGCATGCAAGGTTTTATGATGGTCGTATCAGCAGATTTGTTGGGTTAACTGAGCTTTTCAGATGAGTGAATCCCAGAATTGAGCACTTCCAATATAACAGTAGTTTTTATATTCTTTACAGTACTGGGGTCTCATGAGAGTGACTTAACAGAAATCAATTTTCAAACCATACCAGAAACAAGTATGATTTTCTTGTACCTACCTGTCTTGATCTAAATGAGGCATTGGGTGATTCCTCAGTGGTGCTGGACTTCTGTGGAACAACTGACTGTTAGAGGTCTTTACATGCTTTGGCTGGTCACCTATGTCTTGTTTGTCCATGTGGACGTTCACAGAAAAATGTATGAAGATGCCAGGATAAAGTTTGTATGTGAAGCTGTGGTAATGCAGAATGACAGCTAAATAATGGATCTTTTATTTAAACAGTTAGTAAGAGTTCTATTAAGCTGAAGGGAAGGAATATATTCAGTGGACTCTTTCAGGAAAATAATCTCTTTTGCAGTTCAAACACTTTTTATACATTTTGTCATGGTGTAAAAACCTGGGTTTGGTGCTGGTGTGCAGCTGTGTGTTTTGACACTGAAAGAGCTCACAGTACAAATGTTAAAGCTTTTTTTTGTAGGATCACAGCATTTTTCATATTTTGCAGTTGGCTTAGTTATGAATCACCTGGTAGTGAGTGAGCTCCATACTGCATGACTGATTTGTCATGTCATCTTACTTATTGTTATCATCTGTTGAGATGATAGTTGGGATTGCAACTCTGATTGCCATTGCTTTCTTGTTAACGGGAAGTATGACCCTCTGTTGAATTGGCTTGTTACACCTCAGTTTCATACCTTATGTAGTGTTTGTGGCAATACAGTGACTCCAAATAAAATACTTGTTGGAGATGTTTGTGTATAGAAGCCCTACTAATGGGATGCAAATTATTTCCTTTTTCACTGTTCTGTCCTATCTGAGGTGAGCCTAAACATTTATTTGAAGGCACATGTCTGTCCTTCAATCCAGAGCACTTGAGTTTTGAGAAGAGACACTATCATTTTTAGAGTCCACCGGTGCTGCACTTGTTGGTGCAAAGGGAGGCACTTTTGGTGTAGAGGGAGCCGCTTTTGCACTGCTGTGCCCACAGAGGTACTTTGGTCATTTGCAGCTTACTGAAAGTCTTTCTTTACTGCTGAGAATGTGTTTGTGATTGCCTTGATAGTAAGCAGAACTGTACTCCTATGGCCGCACTCAAACTCTGTATTAGCTCTGTACCACCAGCTTTATGTAGTTGTCCATGTATGTCCATCCTATGATCTTTACTTTCTACACCACTGATAGTGGATTTCCCTACATAGTGTACACTATGGTACAATATTATAGAATCATAGAATAGTTAGGGTTGGAAAGGACCTTAAGATCATCTAGTTCCAATTCCCCTGCCATGGGCAGGGGCACCTCACACTAAACCATGCCACCCAAGGCTCTGTCCAACCTGGCCTTGAACACCCCTAGGGATGATGGAGCATTCATAACTTCCCTGGGCAACCCATTCCAGTGCCTCACCACCCTTACAGTAAAGAATTTCTTCCTAAAATCCAATCTAATTATTGGTGCCATGGGTTTAATGGCTCTGGGATGAGGACAAGTGAGGTTGGGTATCACACAGAACATTGCTAAGCTCAGGCTTTTAAAAATCAGTCAGATGAGAGTTGGGAGCCATAAATCTTGTACAAGAAATGCTTGTGCCTGCAGAAAAGTTTCTACTACTAGTTTGAGTCAGTATTGTGCCTAACAAAAGGCGGTATCCAAACAGAGGGTAGTAAATGCATGATAATTGAGAGGGAAGGAGAAAGATTTGAAATACTTCAGGGCTGAGACTTTGCTAAATAGAAAATTAATTTAGGTATGTATTTTCTATGTTACACAGCTGCCCAGATTAAAAGATCATAATGGTCTGTCTAGCTGTTAGGCTGTAGAATGAAACATGCCCCTGTTTCTAGAAACTTCTGATTTAATCTGCTAGATTGAAGCTACATGTAACAGAAATCATCATATTCTCAGAGAAAGAGAGAATTTGTGTGTGGAATTAAGTAACTGGATTTTGACTCTAAGCCTAAGTCTTATTTCTGAAGCATACACAGGTGAGACAGAAGAGGGGAGAGAAATTGCTTGAATCACATTGGGCAAATACAGGGTAAGGTGACATTAACTCAGGCCCTGGGTAGCTAAACAAAATGGTTACTTCATGCATCCTTTTTCTTCTAATCTGATGCTGTTTGTTCTGTCGGATAATTTTTTTTTCAAAATTATGACTTGTTTGATGTACTGCAACAGGTTTGCACAAATATACCCATCAGCTGGTAATGCGTCTTCCCCATTGATCTCTGAAGCTGCATTTTAAGATACGATATTTATCAGAAAACACAGTAAAATAGACCTGTTTGGACAGTTAAGAGTAGCCTGGGAAGGTTAAATAGAGGGCAGCACTATTCACTAATACACAAGATTGGCAGTGCATATACCCTTCACAACCTTTCCTTCCATGCAAGCAATCAGAAAAGGTGGTCTGATTTTAATCTATTTCTTCTAATTGGTTTTTAGTAACATGTCAGGGTAATCTCACCGTATTTCCTGTTGAACTTATATCTAACCCTCATTTTAGAGAATATAGACCAGAGCTTTTACAGCTTCATGTGCTTGAGGTTTTTCAAAGTAAATTCAAAAGCAAACAACAGTATCCTTGCAGAGCCAGAAAAATACTGGTGTATTTTTCTTCGCATGGAAAGGTTGGGTTTTTCTTTCCAGGTCTATGAATGTTAAAGTTATGTTTAAAGCTGCCAAGTAATTCTCTGAATATAAAACATCTTTCTTGTCTGTCTCCTTTATAATTCTGACATGACTACTGAAGAAGTACTGTCCATATTTGAGGGGGAGGTGGAGGGGAAGGTGCTATGAATTGCTTGTTGCTTGTATCATGGGAATCAATCATAATTGGGTTTCTCCAACATACACATACAGGCAGGAAGTTCATAGTTCAAATGCAGACCAACTAGTTTATACATTGATTTTATGGGAGTAACTTATAGAACAGCTCTGTCAAACTTTTACAGTCAAGAGCAAGTTCTATTCCTTATCTGTATATAATGCATGTTCTCACACGTATCAAAGCAATATCTGTGCCATACAATGAGGCTTATGACGTGGCTTTGAAAGATATTACATCTCTTGACCACTTCATCGCCCATGCCTGTGGATTCATGCCCTGCAATGACTGATGGTGCTCCAATCTCCTCAACAAGTTCTAGCAGTGCCACTTGCCTTTTTCCTTAAAAGAAGTCTACTGCAGGAGTACAACCAAGGCTGGGCATATTCAAACCTTCTACCAGTCCTTTTTTGAGAAACTTTAAGCTTTTGTATTTAACGTCCACAGGCTTTTCACAGGTGCAATGAAAAGAGATTCTTACTTGCATGGTAAAAGAAATTGAACAGTAATTCATGCATTGTTATCTCTAAAGGTGTGAAAATCAGAACTTGTTGTAACTGTAAGACAGACAGAAGAAAAGCTCTTTTTTTAAGCCGTTCTGTGAATTCTCATGGCTCCTGGGGCTGGTATATTTATTCATGCTCCTTGTAATAGAACCAAGGAAAAGAATATAATATTGTTTTCCCCAAACCCAGACATATTAAAATGTAGTCGTGTTTTCATATTGGTACTTCAGTATCTCCAAGAGGTCTTTGTCTTTGTGCCAGACACTGTAAAACTTTATAGCAAAGAGGTAACTTTTTTTTTCCTAAGAAGCTTTCAATCAAAGAGCTCACTCTGACATACTGAACAATGTATACTCTATTTGAGTAATAATCAAATTTACTAGCATGCTTTTGAGAGAACGTAAGTAATTAGTGGCTGACTATGTAATCAGTCTGACCAATACTCCTGTTCAGTGCAAATTAAGGCAACTGTGGTCTGCTGCTTGTAACTAAGCAGCTTCTCTTTTTCCCAGTATAAATGTAATGATTTTGGACTTGGGATAAGTATCCATTCATGCCCACTACAATATTTTCTTACAAATTAAAGCTGCACGTGGGTTTTGGCTTTTTTTCTTCTATTCTGTTTACTCCCCTAATTCCCTTTCTCTTCACCATGATTTCATGATGATAGAACGATTGTGCAGCATTCAAGTGGTTTTGTTGATCTTTTGGTATTTTATTTGGAGTCACTGTATTGCTGCAAACGCTACATAAGGTATGAGACTGTTGATTTCTGCCAGAACAAAGCAAAGGAGGTCTGGAAAACTTCATTTTGTGGTGTTCCCCCCTAAAAAGTGAACAAAAGAGCTGAAAAAAACCCAGGAGCTCCAACGGGAAAACCTGAAGATACCATAGATTGTCAGTAGCAGTTTGGCTCCTCCAACTCGCTGAAGGCTGGCATGTGGCCATCAGAACCGTCTGACTTGAGCTGGTTGGGCTCTCAGGGCGTGGATCTGGGTTTCATGGTTGTAATGAAAAATGCTTAACCGCCTCAGCTGCTATCTTGAGATACATGCAGCTTTGTTTCATGCTTGTTCAAACCTGTTTTGCACTTTCTTGCAGCATGCTCTCCTCCTGCTGCAGCGAACAGTTCTGGGGAAGGGGGAGCAGAGAGCCAGTCCCAGTTACACCAGCCTAAGAAGTTTCAGATTTCCTCCCTGACAACAGCTGTGGCTCTCTGTGTCGGTTCAGCATAACGAGACATGTTGGTGGGCGCCTTGTGAGAGTACCATGCAAACATGAGAGCCCTGAGTGTCTGGGCAGCTCTAACCTTTGCTTTGTGCCACAGCTAGCAAAATGCCTTGGTAGCATTTTAGGACAACCTTGGGGTTGAAGAGAGTGAAACAAAGCCCTTCTCCAGCAGGCTGAGGTGTGTAGCAATACTAACTGACCATCAGCGCTTCTCCAGGAGCTGCCAAAGGTTGTTTGCTGGAGCCTGCTGCTGTTGTCTAACACACACTAGTCCTGGAGAAAAACAAGACTCTAAGGGCAAAATATACTCCACGAGACTTTAAAATAAGATGGCTTTGTGCTCTCTGAAAATAATATTTATGCTGCTTTTTGATGATGAAACTTCCTTGAATAGTTGACCTGTCAGGATATACTGTTATAAAACCTCAACTTTTTGCTTGCTGTAAAGAAATTCTGAATTATCCTAGCTTTTTGCTCCCTTTTACCTGTTGTACCATTTCTGCCAAGTCTCCTGAGCAATGATAACATCAGAAGGACCCCTAGCCCTCCTGGGATGGGTGGATGCTGTCCACATGGTTGGTGCAGCGGCCGGTGGTGGTTTGCTGGCAGGAAGGCAGGGTTCCTTGCCTCCTTCCCTCTGCAGACAGAGTTCTTTGTCACAGTCCTGCTAGGAGGGCATGCGAAAGCAGTGCCCTTCAGGAGGGTTTATTGCAGAATTATTATTCCAAAGGATTTGCGGACTTGGGCAGACATCCCTGCAATAATAATACACTGGCAGGTTCCTCTCCAGCATATGGTAGCTGGGACAACTGCTCTTTATTTCTACACTGAAGCTGAAAATCTGGTTTACAGCCAGCTCCCCATCTTCTGGGAGAAATAGAAGTGTGAGGCACCCCAAGTTCACACAGGATAGGCAGGGAAAAGCAGCGTAGCCCTATCTATCCACAGAGATAGCACTGCAGACAAGGGTGTTGAGGTTCAGTGTCTCAGTCTTTAGGAAGATTTACTGGGGTGCAGAACTGAAGCTGAGCTGCTTCTATTAATCTCTATTGTGCTGTGATAAAGCCAGTGAATCCTTCCAGCATGCTGCATGAAGCCTTCTGTCATGGCCTTCTTGTTCCCTTTTTGCACTGCGATGGGCTGTAGTAAACTTTACTGCTGGTCCAGGGAGATCTGCAATGAAGCTGACTGAATGATTCAGACAGGCTAGTCCCACATATGGACTGTTCCATGTCTCTGGACTGCACATACTGGGGTCCTGGTTCACACACTTTGGTTGGAGGAAACCATACTTGTGCTGTATGGAGCCAGCTGAGACTTAGCTCTAGCCTAGACTATGAAATATGGCTAAAACATCTTCTTTCCCTAGACTATGCTACTCCTGCTGATGCTTATGCAGGTTTCACATGCCACACAAATGGCACTGGCTAATCCTGAGTGTGGATAAACTTCCTGCAGTTTCAATCTGACAGTGCTTCCATGTTGGCCAAAAAATTTCATTGATATTTGGGGTGCGTTCTCAGGCAGGGGAAATGGTGCCGTTGTGGGTCCCAGCGCTAACTTGGGTAGGTTGAAAGGCAGCTTTGGAGACCTGCTGAGGGCTGGTCTGTTGCTGCCTACATTATAAATGTACCTCTGTGTGTCAGAACCAGATGTGTAGGTAAGGAGAATCACTCCTTCCCCCTGTTGTTAAGGTCATCTTCCAGTTACTTTCAGTCAGAGCTGAAAAAATTCCCAATTGCTGGTTAGCTGAATTAATGGCTGTAGTGACAGAGGGAGTGTCCTTACTGCTTCTCCTCAGGTAGCCCTTTCCTGAGAGGCTGATGAATTGTTCTGAGATCAGTACACATGATAAAAATTAGCTTTGAAACAGCATAGCCTTGTTAAAAAAGCTACCATGGAAACTGTACTGTATGCTTGGGGTTCGGGAAATGTCCAGGGTTTTGTGCTCACCTGCCCATAATTCTGCATTGAGCATTCTCTATGGTGTGTTATGTGCCGTCATGTATATTTTTGTTTTCATAAATAGATGTCCTTAGGAGCTTACTGTATTCGGGGCTTCAGTTCCTCCCTTTGCTACCCCTTACCCCTACATGTAAGTTACCATTATCCACCTACAAGTTTTGGGGAAAGGGGATTTTAATAGACAGTTACATCATTAAAAGACTACTTCAGTAAAGAAG
>JANHGB010051743.1:0-17768 GCA_026283785.1 Coracopsis vasa | reverse complement strand
GAAACCATGTGGAAAAATGAAAGAAGAAAAAAGTTATAACATTAGACAGGCGAGTATTTTTGCATCAATAACAAAGAGCCTAGCTCTTGGCATGTGGTCTCAGCAGCTGATGAAGTGAGGGTGATTTTCACGGGTAGGAGGTAGTGTGGGATGGATTCAGCCCTTGAATGCTTTAATTCTTTAAGGAGAGAAAAAATGCGTTACAAAGCACATTAGTGTAAGTTTGCCTAGGGATAAGTGAGGGCTGGTAAAGGTAATCTTGCTGATGAATGGTAGAGAATTTCTCTTGAGAATCTGTTTCTGTTGCTATTAATTTTCTCTAGTGCAGCTAGGTAGACTGTGTAGCACTTTAAAATTGGAAAACTTACTGGAAACCTTTATTCACAGGTGGTTGTTTGAATTCTTGTAAGTTCTTGTACTTAATATTCCATGAATTGCCCTAGAGATATTGGAGTATGGGGGAGCGGAAATGTGACCTCATATTTTTCTTAACTGGAAAGAGGTGAACCCATCATTCCAGTTGCATGTTTCTTTGATATCTTCAAAAAGATGTCTGTTCTCTGAGCTTTTCAAAAGAGAGTGCGGAATGGATTGACATGACGGTGGTACCATCGCCAAATATATGATTCTAGTTGTCTTCATGTACCCCACTTCCAGCTAGATCTGTGTGAGAAACTTGAGGGGTCCATATTGTCTTTGTTGGATAAGAGGTATTAAACCACTTTTTCTACTAGCGGATTGTGTGTGAGGAAGATGAATTGTTTCAGGGTGGAATTTTCAGAAGTAACTGCTTAACCTTAATCAGTTTTCTTTTAAGTTGCTGAGTATGGCTATGCTGTCTCTGAGCTTCATCCTGGATCCTGTATTTTCAGGAAGACAGACAAGACTTACCTTTCCTTTTGTTTCATCATGCTAGCCTTCACTCAGATATATATTGTTTTGCTTTGTTGGATGTTTTTTTTGTTTGTTTTGTTTTTTTTTTAATTTGCTTCAGTGAGTGTGAAGTGGCAGCATAAGGTGAAGGAAGGCCTTTTAAAAACCACCACACTTTAGTGTGCTATTGTGAGGCATAAAATTTCCCAATATCTGATGATTCTACTTTCTAAAACAGTAGTCAAACATTTTCTGTATATGTAGTTGAGATTTTTATCAACGTTATTGGCATATTGTAAGAACTGCATATTTTTTAGGTTGTTTTTTTTTTTTATCCCTGTGGTAGAGCAGAAGGCTGTAAGTGGATTTCATTTGGTATACATAATCCAGTCACGAAACGTGTTCAGAGATTACATAGTCTTTGAGGTAACCCAGTAAACTGATGAGAAATGCTGACATCTAGCATCTTCTGGTTCCTAAGCCTTCTTGTTTGCACCAGGGAAAATGACTTCATATGAGCTGCTGAAAGGTCAAAATGGGGAAAAGTGGAGAAGTATACAACTGTGCTTTTGCATTTCCTTGGCTAATACTAATTATCTGGGGCTATATATGTTTCTGCCAGCATGCTCAGTGGTAGCTGCAACAAGCATGTAAGAATAATTAAATAACTATTTTTGAAATTTATGTGGTTTTCCTATTTATTCTATTTTTATTTTCAGTGGAATCTGGCTGAAAATCTATTCCAGCTGTTTTCAACCAAAAAAGACAATTTGGAAAATGAAGTCTGAACAAACAGAAACTGTTTCCTTGGGCTGTGCTGCTCTACATGATAGAAAGCCTGGGTACTGGAAGAAAGAATATATCTTCAAACAATTAGCTGTTGTCAAAACTAGAGTAATGCAACTTGTTAAACCTGTAGATCCTTATACAGGTCTTCCATGTAAAAACAAAGAAGCTATGAAGTAAGCAATGCCTTATCACAGGAGGTGTTTACTCAAGAGCAATGTACAGAATATTGATGGCTTTGGAAATGATGGGGGGATATGGAAATAGAGTTATAAAATGTATTTCAGAATGGGAAGAAATGTGGTAGCCTATAAATGACATAGCCTGAAAAATGTAAGTAGTGAGAAGTGTGAGTAGAAATGTAAAAATTCTGGGGAAGCACAGTTTAAGTTTTGCCACTTTGAGAATTTTAATTTTTTTGTATGCTTTTTTTTTTTTTTTTCCAAAACACCCTTCTTCCCTCTCAATTTCTAAATAACAGAGCCTCTGGCTTGAGTTGGATAATTGTTCTAAAGGACAGAAATGGAAAGGAACATGTAATGGAGGAAGCAAACCTATCATTTAAGGATACATCTGTTACTATACTTTGGTATAGTACAGACTGGCCATGCTTAGACATCCTGTCAACCCTAAAACTATTTGGAGTTATACCATTGCTTCCTGACCAAAGCAGAGCTCGCAGCAAGAATGGGTGAGTTTTAACACAGGATTTTTTTGGGGGAGGGTTGGTGTAATTGATTCATAATATGTCTATAGGAGCTACCTGAACTTGGTTTAACTTAACAAGTTAATTCTTTTTGAGAAAGCCTCTCTGTATTATTTCGTCCAAAGCGTATGTCCTTCTCTTCATTGGTAGAGGTTTTCAGCAAGAAATAGGTACAATGCAGCAAGCTATGACATTAATTTTTAGGTTAATATAGCTACTGGCATGCAAGATACAGACTCTTAGGTCCTGCCTTGGAAGGCTGAATCTAAGGCATAGATACAAATGTGCATGAAACAAACATGTAGATCTAGGAGGATTTAATGTGAGAAGCTTAGATAGGGACAGTCCATCAATGTTTATGTGGCTACAATAAGGTAATCTGTGTTACTGACATTTTTTTTTTCTATCTGATAGGTATGTATGTGAATTTAGGGAGCTCTGTGTTTGGCTACACATACAATATGAGAACATGCGCATAAAGTAGTCCACAGCACAATGTGGTATAGCTGTTGTTTTGTAATTTAAGTGTGTACAGTATTTTTCTGGCATGATATTCTGAGAAAAGATGTTTAAATTAAAAGTGTGTATTTGAGATATGTATGTATCTGATTGCTGTCAAGAAGTTTACCACGTCTGTGTCTTACCTGTCATTCTAGTGTATGCAGTATCAGCTAAATGCTTCTTACACAAAACCCATAGCCAGTATAGCTCTGAAAAGAACAAACTGCTCACATACAAAACCCAAGGTTCCTCAGGAATAAGCAATGTATTTGCCTAAAGAAAAAACAACCACCAAGAAGCCTTTTGTGTAGTCAGCTACACAAGTCTTGCAGTCAGATTATGTGGAAAATGTAGTTGCTTTACCAAGATGGTGATTCATACATAGAAAATAAAACTTGCAGGCAGCTAGTGTATTTATTTCACAGAATTATAAGCTTTTAGCACTTGTGAATATACACGAAGGTAATGATTTCACAAATATCAGAATGTTACTGAGAATGTTAAGACTATAAGGAGCTAGTGCAGGGAGCTTGGTAAATTCCCTGTATTTATGCCAGCTTGCTTGACTTAAAACCAGAGAAGGTTGATGTCCCATCTCTTCTCCAAATCTTACAGTTCAAGGTAAAATGATGAATTTCCTGTTGGTTGCTGTTTTCTTAGCAGTGTGTAGTGGTATGTGATGCTATTTGAAACTGTTGGGAAAGCTAGGAAAGGTTTTGAATATCGTAAGAGCATAAATCTGCAGAAAGTTTTAGAAAAAAGTTATTTCTCCATTCTGAATAGGTAACACAGACTCTGCTTTCTGCTCTTTTGTTATGTGTCATTAGCCAATAAGAATGCCTGTGAGGTATGACCTTTAGTTAAAGGATATTATGGAGCTAATTTGCTTTAATTACAGGCAAAATATAGAAACAATTTTCTAAAAAAAGAAAGCTTCCTGTAAGAGAAGCTTTTAATTTATTATATGTGCAGTTTGATCCTTCCCTTGGAATTTTGCTTCTGTGGAGGAAGAACTCGCCTTCTTAGTAGCTAGCTTCATACTGACAGATGTCCAGTGATGCCATCTAGTACCAATATAGTATTAAAAAGAAATTATAAAGTAATTCTGTGGCCATTTTGAAATATTGGGCAAATAGATCAGGTTTTCTTCCTTTTTTTAAGTAGTGTATTGGCAGCCCTGAGGTAATGGTTGAACTTGATGATCTTAAATGCCTTTTCCAACCTAGTTGATTCTATGATTCTATAATTCTGTATTAGGCCATCCTATGGTGGCTTTTGTTTCTTGTTAGGTGTTGAGATCCTGCTAGAATGCTGTAGTTGTTCAGAAGTAAAATGTATAGCTGAATGCTTTCAAAATTGTTTTCATCTTGTGTGGTTGGTCAGTCTTCAGATTTAAAAAATGGATTAGGCTGAACTTTTCATAAATAAGGAGACATAGTCTTGTTGTTACATTCTGTGTGTTCTTTTCAAAGACCTCGTCATCGTTCCTTAATTGCTGAATATCATCTTGCTAACCTGACTGAAAAAAGTGTAGAAGTTGGTGCCGATAAGCTTGTCCGACTCTTCTGTCTGAATTCAGGGCTTGTAGTAGGACTTTGGAAGGTAAGATAAAGATTTTGTTTTGATACTGTATTATGACTTGAAGAAACAGATTATTTTGCCTGGTAGTTTGGGATTTGGGGAGTTTGGGGGGAATAGATTAGGGTTTAGTTCTGGGTTTTTTTTCCCACCTTCCCTTTTTTTCTTTGTATTTTGAGAGATCTTTTCTAATAACAAGAAAATGCAGGTAGGGACAGCTATTTCATGATTTATTGTATTCTAAAGAGCTGTTGCAGGGCTATCTGTACTTTCCAAAAAAATCCACCTTTAAGAAAAATAACAGTTATGTTTCATAGTATATCAGATACTGTACTAAACTTATTTCTATGTTCTGATATATTTATTTTGCACTCTTCACATGCCAAAGTTTGATATCCTAAAGACATTTTAAAGAGAATTGGTTTCAGGAGGGATGTGCTTCTTCCCCTAACTCACGGCTTGCCCTGTCCTCATCACTCAAAGCAATGAATTCCCACAAGGCAACTTTGCTAGTTGTTTCCTTTAATCTATGTTGCCAGGTAGTCATATCATGCTCCAGCAGTAGGAACGCTGTACATTTTGCCCTTTTGGGGATATTCAGTTCTTACTGTCAAGTGTCTAAGTTAAGTAGTTAGTCTGTGTAGGCTGTATGTAGGGATGAATGTCTTTAGAGAGCAGTGCAGAACATCTGAAGTAGATTCCTACTGTAAAGGAACCTGTGTCTTAGCATTGAATACACTGGTACCTCATTGTCTGTCTGATATTGCATACAGTTAGGTGCTATGGAAGCCTGTCTCAGGTGTTCAGCTCTTGGACTGAATTCAGAGGTGGCAGCCCTTTATTCCATTTCCAGCCATGCTAATGCCATAGACATCTTATTTAGCACTGGCAGTGAACTTTCCTGAGGGAGTTTGTGAATAGTTGCTCTAAGCCATGTTTCATTTCCAGCTGGAAACTCTTGCTACTTCAAATGTGCACAATCACCAGAGGAATTGTTTAAAACCACAGAAGGAATATTTGTTTCACCCTTACTTAAAGGAGTCCATTTCCTAGAAAACGAAACTGGCTGACCTGCATGAACCTCTTACGAGTTGTCTCAACCTGTGAGAAGCTCTGATAAGTGAACAGCCATTTCTTTTGTATCCTCAGAAGTTTAGTAGATTTGTGTCTGTATGTTGTTGTTCCTATGGTCCTGCTAATGTGTCACCCCTTCCCATGCTTGAAAAGAGAACTCTTTCAGCACCTGGAAATGGTTTAGTCGTAACTAAGTTCTACAAAGTTGTTAAGCACCGAGTGCCTTGCTCTGGTATACTTTTCCTGCTTACTTTTCTGAACAGCTGTTCTTATCATTCATGTGGGAGAGTAACAGGCAGTTAAGTGTGATAATCATATATGCCACACATCTTGGTTTTTTACACGTAGCTGTGTAACAGAAATTGCTGATGCTAATAATTTTGACAACCAAGGACAGGTTATGTGGGCCTTTTGGTGTTTGGATAGAGAAAGACTGAGAGACTCTATGTGATTGATAAATATCTCTCATTGCATCCTTTATAGTTGTAATTTTGCATTACAAAAAGTGCAGAGAAGTAGCTAAAGAAGGAGCTTAAAAAAAAAGTTCAAATAGAGGATGGAATTTTCTGTTTGGTAACCCAGAGAGATGAAAACAACAGTTGCCCACTTTTCAGAACAGAAATAGATTGCTGCCAGTGAATAATTTATTTTGCTGTTGACTTATGTGTTTGCAAATGTAGGACTTAAAAATGCATTTTTATTTTTATTTTTTAAAGCTGAAATCCTAGCATTCTGTGTTCTTGAAGTGAACAGATACCTTTGGCTCTGTCTAGTTCTCATGTTGAGCTCTGAAGTTTTCTTTGAGGTATATAGGCCTATAGAAGGCCTATCTTACCATTTTCCCAGGAGCATGTAATCTGGTAAGACATTTGGGGTTTTACTTTGATATTCAATATTTCTATTGAGTAGTTCTGTATTCCTTACTGATGTTAGCCTCTTTGCAGATAATTCCTTACATAAAATAAGCTTAATGCTTAGGTATTTAGGAGCTCAAAGTAAGGCCTATTTGACTCTTTAGGTATCTGGTTTAAAGCGGTAAGTAGAAGTTAGAGAAGTGCAATTCATGGATTGCTGCTGCTAACTTTTGCCCCAGCATAGCTAGTTTCCATCCTTTTCCTCATAATACAGAAATGTTGTGACCTTTTACATATATTTTATATTCTTGTAGCAGTAGATAGTAGGAGTAATAGGAGTCCTAGTGTTAAAGCAAGCCGTTATTAACATTATTAGAGTAACCGGCAGAGTAATAAGCAGCAGCATTTATCTATGAATTTTAATGCTCAGGAAGACCTTATGAAGAAAAAGTCTTGCCAGATGAAAATACATCTACTTTAATTAACTTTTCAGGCGAAAAATGAAATTGCTTTTGTTATGACGAGTCTTCATTATCATCAGCTTTTTGAGAGAAGCACTTTGGGTTCTGCTACTGTGTAAGTTTTGGATTCTCCTTTGTGGGTAATAAATATAACCTTTTGAATAAAGCTTTGAGTTTTACAGTTAAAGTTGGCTGCTGGTAAGAGGTTTATATTTAGGGAGTAATTAACTGTGCTTGTTTAATATAAACAACAATGACAGTAACTACATACAAAGCCGGAGAAGTATTTTCATACTCAAATGTAGCCATTGTTATGCTGTTAAGGAGATAATTTAGTCATACAAGTGTACCAGTACTTGCTATATTGAAAAAGTTAGAAATACACTGCACATACTTTCTCCCTTTTCTCAAGCAGTCTTTTTATTCCCTCTTCCTATCTGAAAGACCTAGAAAAGAGGGAGACATTTTAAGGTAGGATAATTATCTTTAGTTGTGCAAGAGGGAAGAAAAAAATTCTGATAAACTGGCAACATGCCTGCATTTATCTTTCAGCCCTATTGAAAAAGTAGCTGAATTTCCTCTGCAGTATTTGTGCATATGTGTATATTCCAGTGTACAATGTAATACCTGTTTGTACACTGTAAACTGTTTAAAAAGATGGTGTTTTTTACCTTTAGAGGATGATTTTGGAGGTTCATTTTTCCCCCCCATCCCACCCCCTTAGCTTTCTGCTCAGATACGGTAGGATCTACTGGTAGTCTTAAATGCTGGCTATAACTTAGTGTGGCTCTTTTCACGCAGAAGATAATACTTAACACTATCTCCCTTGCTACCAAATAGGATCCTGTGTAGGAGCTGCTCGGTTGCCTCTGGGATTTGGGCTCTTCTGGTCATTCGTGTGCAGTAGTTTGTCTCTTAGGTTAGACACTGACCAAATTTTCAGTAACTGCTATTCCAGGAAAGTCTGTAGCTTTTAAATTTATAGTTAAGCTGATGTGGTTTTTGTTTGTTGAGTTTTTTTGGTTTTGTTTTTTTGTGTGTTTTTTTGTTTGATTGTTTGTTTTTTCATAAGCAACTCCTTATTTTGGAGTTTCGCGGGTGTATCTTTTAAAGTTGAGTGCCATATTTTCTGCATTTAGCTAGGCTGGACGGCTGATGAGAAGTATTAGACACTGTATTAGCTTAAAAGAAGTATGATGAAGTAGAGATGTTTGATTTTTCTAATAATTTTTTCGCCTCTTAGAATCTCTCCTAAGGTAGGGCTCTTTACTCTTTCTGTTAAGTCTTTCCCCCTTGCTTAATTCTAGTATTGTGGTGGTGTTGATGATTATTGTTATTATTTTAAAGTAAATATGCCCTTCCACCTCATAAACCTCTATTGGATGATGTTGACCCAGAATATGGACTACATGACTACAGTCTACATCTTGATATGCACGGTAGAAGCTGCACCTACCTGTGTGGAACATTTAAGAGCCTCTTCTGCAGAAAAGGTAGAGTTTGCAGAACAGTAAGGTCTGATTTTAAAATGATCCCTGCTGTTATGTTTTCCTTTTATATCCAATATTTCTGTTTTAAGGGGAGAAACTGAAATGGATTTTTAAATGTAAGCTGTATTTTTCTTCATTGTGTGATTTTTTTTTTTTTTTTTTTTTAATATATCTGCTTGGTACATTGTGTGGTGCCGTAAGCTTGCTCTGTATGAAATCTGCCTATTAAACTGACATAGTGTCAGGCCTGAGATACAAGTTCTGCAGATTGTCAGGATATTTTTGTTTGCTTCAGTGCTGAATTAATAATGCAGTGGCACAGCTTTTGGTGTAGATTGATGTTCCTTCTACTTGTATACTATAAGGGAAAGTAAGTTTGTCCTCATACATTTTGGAGACCTATTTCTGTAGAATTCTTCTCAAGTATACTTTAGGTGCATTGACAGATTAAATATTTAAATACATTTGTAGAAGATACTGAGAACTTTAGGATTTATAGCTTTTATTTAGGACAACTTCAGGTAGTCTATTCTGACATCCTTTCATTGTGTGATAAGCAATTTCAGTGATTGTTTTTAACTGGGCTGCTTTTATTCATTTCTTAGCATTTCTTTTAATGAGACATGATTGGCTATCCTTGTTCAGGTACACCCAAAGTTAAAAGTTGTGCTAGTTTTGCAAAATATATAGGTGATCTCTCTTTTGACTTAACTTCAGCACAACCTTGCCTACAGCTACACAGCTCTCTTTCTGTCAAGAGAGACAATAGTAAGCTTGAACAATTAAAATCAAACACTGTAAATCAGTTACTTCTCCCCTGTATTTTTATGCTAACAGTATTAGTGAGCCTTCTGTTGGTTTCAGAAAGTACTGGTTTTGATGATGACAATAGAGGGCACTATTACCAGGCTTCAGTGCTTCTACAGTGTTAGAGCAAATTTCCCTGTGTAACACTTTTTAATTTGTTTCTGATGACTCCAAGAACTGTCATTTAGTCTGTATTATTGTGCACAGTGTGGAGTGTTGTATTCTTTTGAATTTGAAACGTGTATGTTTTCAGATTCCAGGAAAGCTGCAAGCTTGAAATAAAGGAATACTTATAAGGGTAAAACTTCAGTGAAAGTCTATCCGTGTAGCAATAGAAATCTCTCCTGAGGTGTTGTTCAATACAGGACTTCTCTTTATACCCTAAAAAAAAGTAATTTCATCTGTAAATTGGCCAGAGAGTTGGGTTTTGGGGTTTGGTGGTTGTTGTTGGTTTTGTTTTTCTTAAGGTGAATGTCACGTTTTGTTTTCTAAACTGAAAATTTTATGCTCCTAGCAATACAGCTGTACAAAAGAAAGCAGTATGTGGCACACTGTTTTGTTGGTATCCCTTTTTTGCAGCTTAAAAGCTACTTCTGTTAAAGTTTAAGTTGATGTTTATGCAAATTGTAGCAAATGTCCATGATACGGTTGTGGTGCCATCTCACTTTGCCAGTTAGGCAGTCTGTTTGCCAGTGTTTTCTGAAGTGTTTTGTTTTTGTGTTGTTTAGTTGTGTGACAGCCATTAGATTCTTCTCTCAGAGGACATCAGCCAGCTGAAGCTGTGGTTCTGTAGGCAATAAGCTCATTTGTCATCTAGACCCTTCCATGTACTTGCACAATAATTCCTTTTGGAAAATGTTTGATTTCCTCTATAATTTGTGTTCAGAAATGATGTAGTGAGGCAGCTTGTGGCTGTCTGCTCTCACATATCTTCATGGTAATTTGTTGTCCACTTTGCTGGTTATGGTAAACATGGTGCTTCTGAATGTGTTCATCAGAGTAGGTTTGTCCCATCTGGTGGTATTCGATGGGTTGCATTTTGGTTTTAGGCTCCATTATAGTGATACTCTTTGTCCCATTCTCTGAGCAGGCTCTGAAACATGGAGGTCTCTGGCATAGTGAGAAAGAAGTCTTACTGTTTCTTAAAATGCTCTACTCAATCCAGATTTATTTCAACTTATGGATGTGACATGCCAATGGCAGTTTCCTTAACCTAAGACATAGAGCAGTTGTCAGCTGGTTGTCAAATACTTACTTATTTGCTTCCATCAGGAAGCTGTAGACACTTCTGCGTTACCAGGGAATATCCATTTATTATTCTGCAGAATAACTGATTTACCTGTTCACTTCTAGTTTTCTTTTTGTCTGTCTTCATTAATGTTGTGCTTAATTTTGTTGCTCTATTTTCAGTTCTTTCTTCAAAATTCTTAACATTAAATTAAAAAAGTTATATCACAGTTCATTGAAACAAGTGGATGGTGTATATATGACTTAAGATTTTTTGTTTGTTTGTTTGTTTATTTTATTAATACTTGCACTGCAGTAGCTAGCTGGCTTGCCACTCTTTTACTCCTTTGGCTGTTTTTTAGCATTTTATTTTATGCTTCCTTCTGTTTAAACAGAATTGGTAATATGGTCTGGTTGATGGATACTATAAGGTGAATATGCTAAATACTTTAAAATAGAATTGGAAGCATTAGACAACTTCTTGTGTCAGGCAGCTGTGACAGGCTTTTCATATGACTCAGAAGCCGTGATACGCATCTAGCTTTTTCATGAACATTCTTGAAATGTATTTACCTGGGTTTCCAACTTTTTAAGCATAGCTTTATAGCTGTATGTTAGCCTAAGGTTTGGCTTTTCTGTGTTATTCCTTGTTGATCTAAGTTGATATGTTGCTCTTGCAAAATGTAATGGGGTGATTTTTATATGTTTAAAGAGATTTTAAGATTTGTTTGTAAAATATCACATCATGTATTTGAAATGTTTTTGCTTGACCTTGAAGATTGATTTGCAAGTTTACATGACCATTTCAGGATGGTAAGGCCAGTTGTCACCACCAGAACTAGTGTTAAGCACAGCCTTCCCTGTGAAAATAACAATCAGATTACAACTTGCAATAAAGGCTTGGTTAGCAAAACAAACTTGCTTGCCTTTTAGCTAAAATAAATGCCTTTGAACTATTGGGCTATTTGTTTCTTTCCCTGAGGTTTGTCTGTGTGATACATGTTCTCTATATTGATATTCTTTTTATGTGGAAGTATTTGTTCCCTATAACCTATATTAACCTGATTAAAGGGCTGCATTGCTGCTATATGTGTCTTGCATAAACTCTGGACTGTAGATATTAAAAAGGGACAATGAAACAAATTCTAGATAAGACTGAAGAAAGCCTTGTCCAATTTCCTTCCTCTGTTTGCCTTGGTATTTTTAACATAGCTTGCTCTGTCCTTTAATTTCCTTTTGTCATCTGACTGGGATGAGGAAGGGGAGTTTTCAGTACTTAGCACTTCAGCTTCTTGCGAATTTCTGGGCATGCTTTTTCTTTATTCTGGGTATGAGGCTTACAATAGAGCTTTAAAAAAAAATAAATTAAGAACTGGATTAACTAATTCATGAATAATTGACCTTTAGATTCCTGATCTGTGTTACCCATCTCCAATTCTAGCTTAAAGTTAAGAAGTAACTGCAATGTAAGTTATACCTTCACCAGGTGACCCAGCTAGCAATGTAGCAATTCATGTTATTAATGCCATGCAATAGTATTCGTGTCCTGGGGTTCATTAATTTATTACCAGTGTGCTTTTTTCAATCTGTTTTTAGTCCATTACACTTTTCATTTGTTTTGGATGGGTGACAGGAACAGCTAGTTCCATTCGAACCTGAATTGCAGATAACAGAACGGTGCTTTGGAGAAAGTGCTTGTTGACTGGTGGTGTTTAAAGTCTCTTTTATAGAAGCTCAACCCTAGGTGTGGGCTTTCAGTGTTCACTCAGTAAAGCTTGACTAATTATCTAAAGTATTTTTATCTGGAGTGAAATCTTGTCATTGGATTTGATTTACTGAGGTTTAGAACTGATCCGTTGGACAGGTATCAACTTAATACCCTTTCCTGCACTTTGAGCTGGGTCATGACAGTGAATTCTGCTTACATTTTCCTCACTTGAGTTCTCGAGGATTTCACTGCAAGGACAGTGATTATCACTGGAGTGACGCGTTTTCCTTCAACCGTACAAAATATTTCTGGGCATAGTCATGTTGGTTTCACTGTATTCAAACTCTTATCCCAGACAAGGTCTATACTGAAAAACCTGCTGCTTCTGTCTTCTGTCAGGTGTTGGGCTGCTTCCTCCACACAGTAAGTATTCTTTGGACACCCCTCTTGTGAGCGGTGTCTTTCCAGCATTGTTTTGTTTCCAAGCATCTCCTGGGAGTTGGCCCCACAGTACCAATTCAAAGAAGTTTCTGGCTTCTGTGGTTAACTGTAGGCTCTCTTTTTCAGTCACTTTTCATCCAGCTGTCTTCAGCAGCCACCAGGCAAAGGTTTTTGCTGCTCCTTCACAGAGGCTTTAGCTTTTTAACTCAAAGACATCCTTTTGATGCTGCTTCTTCTGTCTTCAGCCTCATACTGCTACATCGGCTTGTTTGACGGAGAACCACAAGCAAAACACTTCTCTTTTTTCATCTTTGCCACTTGCATCTTAAACCTGTACAACCTTCTTCAGTTACCATCTGACCATCCAGGGACTGCTACTAGATCCTGAAAAGCAGTATTTTCTTGGGAATTTCTTCTCTCCCTTCCTGTCTGTCTTCTGCAAGTCCTAGATACTTAATTCCTTTCCTTTTTTAATTCTTTTTTTCCTTGAAGTCTGTAGTGCTTTTGTTTGCTCTTTTAAGAGATTATCTCTTGTTCAAGGAAATTTGCTTAAGGCATTTCCTACGAAATCTGGTTGTGTCACACTCTGATGCTTTCTTCCCACACCTCCCTTTGTGGTCAGGGATCTTGTTTGTTATGATGTACCCCAAGTTATAATTAGAGCGTTAGTTTCCTTCTCAGATAGCAAGGGAAAAATGAGCAAAGTTGATCTATTCTCGGGGAAGGGGAAGACATACCAAACACATATGGTTATGTGTAGTGAAAAAATAATAATAATAAAAAAAAAATCACAAAGTAATTATGTCGAAAAATGAGCCTTTTGAAAGCTATTTTAAAAATGAACAAATACATAATTTAAACACTGGATTCAAATCAAAGCATACTGCTGTCAGTTTAAATGATGCAATACCCTTTTCAGGGAGAACCAATAGTTATCCGTATACCCTGTTGTACAAGTTATTTGAGTTACCAGGCAGAGCAGAGAGATTTAAAAAAAGAGGTGTTGTGTGTATCTCGTAATTTATTTTATGTGTTACGTGTTGAGCTTGGCTCTTGAAGAGTGGGCAGTGATGGAGGCACTGGTGGCATGAACTTGAAATACTGAACATGGAATTTACTCCGTGCATTCTTGCATAAGTCTTTTAGGTGGTATTCAGATTTTTATACTCAAATATACCCAGTTGTTTTTTTTTTATCTGCTGCTTCTACTGTAGATCTCAGAATCAAAGCCCCAAACTGTGACTTAAGTTCTCTATAATGTGCTTGGCATCTAGCTGTTGGTGTATGTTCTGTATTGGGGTTCTGTATTGGTGAGTGGGAGGAAACCAAAGACTCAAAGACAAGCAGAGAGAACGTTTACAGTATACTTGGGCTTAGTTTGATTTGTAGTAGTATAATGTTGTATATTGTTAATATTTTCAGATGACATTGCAGATGAATATTTGAAGCTCACAGCTGTAAGCTTAAAGGATAATACGAAGCACTTACCTCTTATTGGGACACCCGGCTTATCCTGGGAAACCAGTGTGTTTAAAGGCAATGTAAAGGTCAGTCAGAAATAATTTTTGTTTCTGGAAGTGCTTATCTCAAAACAGAATTATGTTTATGCATCCTAAATATGCTAATTAAAATTTATTTTATTTGTGAAAGATGTCTGTAGTTAGGAAAAAAACTCTATTCAAATATTGCAAAAAATTATGTGAATTTTGAGGATAAAAAGTTTTACCCTTCCTGTCTTAGAGTCTAGATTGCATGATAGACCCATTATACATGTGTGACGCTTCCAGTGCTTTCTACTTAGCAAAGATGTTTGGAAGTGCTGCACAAAAAATGTACTGCACGTGTGCTTTTATTTGGCAGAGGATGGTGTTGGGTTTAGGGGTTTTGTTGGTGGGGTTTTTTGTTTGGTTGGGTTTTTTTTTGGAGGTGGGGGGTTGTTTTTTGTTTGTTTGGTTTTTTTTTCTCTTTGGTTTGGCTTGATTTTCTTTGTAGGCAATAAGTCTTGAAACCCAGAAGAAGTACTCTGAGATTCTGCTGTCCCATGTGTGCACAGTGAAGGTTGGAAACTGCTGGAGAATGTTAAAATGGTGATTGACATAGGCTGAAATACAGTCCATATTCATGCAGCCAGCACCTTGCCCTTGAGTCATGTGTATGGGTCAGCTGGATTAACCATTCATATTTGAGAGGAATTCTCACTTGCTCTCTTGCGTAGAATTCCTAAAAGAATCATTTTAAAGAAAGTTTGAAAGTAGTTCTATAGATTTTGCAGTAGTGGTGAAGGCACATATTTTTAAATGTTTTCATCTACCTGAATATTTCAGAAGTACCAAAAATTCTAACAGATGTAACTTAAGCATCCCTGAAAAATTATCTGGTTCAGGACTTGATTTAAGTTTTGGCCTTTCTTTGAAAAAAGTAAAAATTAATAAAACTGTCATTCCTGCTAATCCTGCATAAGTGTGGAAGAGAATACTGTTTGATAACGTAATATTTTGCTCATAGCCATTCAAATACTTGTTTTATAGCTTATAGTGTCAGCCAGCTTTCCTATGCAATGAGGAATATTAAATTTTTCTTAAAATTTAGTAATCTACTGGTATCTGTTGGGAACCTCAACTACAGTCGAGCTTGGATTACAGTTTCCTTTGAGTGCTTCCTCTAATTGCTTGTGGTGATGTTTTTTCTTCTTGTTTGCATAGTGACAAATCTGTTCACTTGCGTTTTTTTCTCAGTTTACACTGAACTTTTTTGAGTTGGTTGATTGTTTTCAAAAGAGCAACTCTTTCCCTATGTGTTTTATTAAAAATATTTTATGTTGGTAAGTAGAAGGAATTCAAGTTAACAAGAAAACACTTTTAAGGGAATTGTTTGTCATCTATCTTTGATTGCCATGAACGTTCATTGAGAACCATAATGCAGAATAGGTGCCTATTCAGGCTTCTGAAAAATTTCAGACCTGAATTAGTTTAATTTTACTTTATTTTTATTGTGTATCCCATTAATTTTGTTAGAACTATTTGCATGCTTAAAGTTAGTAAGATCTTAAAACTTTATTACAGAATATGCTTAATTTGCTTGAAAAGCATACAATAGGAGCTAGGATATTTTGGTGCCATTGGGCAGGTACCAGAAAATTAAGGCTTCTGAGAGACTTTATTGTGGGTTTTAAATATATGAACAGGGCTTACGAGAAGGTATGAGGGAGACTTTTTACCAAGGGCTGTAGTGATAGGACAAGGAACAACGGTTTTAAACTGGAGGAGGGTATATTCAAGTTGAACATTAGGAAGAAATTATTTATTTATTTATTTTATGATGAGGGTGGTGAGGCACTGGCACAGGTTGCCCAGAGAAGCTGTGGCTGCCCCATCCCTGTCAGTGTTTAAGGCCAGGTTGGATGGGGATTTGAGCAACCTGGTCTAGTGGAAGGTATCCCTGCCCATAGCAGGAGGATTGGAACTGAATGATCTTTAAGGTCCTTCCAACTCAAACCATTCTATGGTTCTGAATGATTTGCAGCTGCTTGGCAGGGTTTTTACTTACATGAAAAATAATCGTGAGTAGTGTGTAAAAATCTGGCAAATTAACTGTCAGAAGAAACAGAAGAGCTATGGCTGTAGTCTTCAGTTTAGCCTTGTCCTGTGTGCTTACACCAAAAGGTTTACTGAGTATTTGTTTCTAGGAAAAAATAAATACTAATATTATTTTTTTTTAACCATTTATGGTGAGAGCTTGCACATGTCAACACATAGCTGAGAGTAGAATTCAATTTGGCATTTAACATGAATCTGTAAAACTTTTGAAACTTGTGAAGGCCAAATAATATTGGTCACAGCAGAACATGTCACTGCTTTGAATTTATTTGAGTTTTGCCCAGTACTCTAAGGAATTTGGGTTTTTTTTAAAAAAAGAGGGTTTTTTTTTGCATTTCTGTTTTTTTTTTTATAAAAAATTAATTGCTGAAGTACAGGTAGTTGGAAATGCATGGAAAGAAAAAAACAAAACCCAATACTTAAGGCCACCCTGGTTTACTTTCATAATTCACCTTTCATATGCATGACCACAAAATAGTAATTTTTACTTGTTTCAAGTACATTTATAGCTTATATAAGTTATTAAATGATCATCAGATTTGTTTTGGATTTTTTATTTTCAACACTGTCTATGGTACCAAACTTAAGAAAACTGTATGTATCACATTACTACTTATGTTTGTGCCATCTGCTCTGTATTGTTTGATTGAAGTATGGTAATAGTGAATGTTAAAGCAATGGAAGCACAATTGTGTAGTACGGTAAAATAAAGCATTCCAAATTTTAGCATGGAATATATGAAGTTGGTTTGTTTACGCTTTTGGAGCATACGATACTCCTGCGCGCAATGCATATATACAGCATAATAAAGATAACCTGATTCATTTAGTGATTCAGAACTCATGAGATTAGGTAACAGCTGATATTAACCATGACACACAGTCCACATGCTTTTAAGGCACATGTGAAACCATCTATTTGCAAGTGGCCAAGAACTGCCATCCTGACTTTTGCATTAGAAATTGATGTAATTGTGTAGAATTATAAAGAAATATTTTCAAGGCTTTTTAAAAGGAAGAATTACTTAGAGGGTAGAAAGATACCTTAATATTATCTTTTGGGGAACTGTAGCTTGCAGCCATTCAAAAAGTGCTGTATAGCTTTCATTTATAGTTGACATATAAGGGTAATTGTTGTGTGTGTACACTGCCTTAGGGATGGTCTCTTTGAGTATCTTTGCAAACATTGCTGCATTCACACAAGTTTAGCACCTGAGTTTAAACTTAGGTTTCTTTCTCATATTGAAAGGACTATTAATATCGAATGGCAAGATAACTAGTAATTGAGAAACACAGATGCTAAAGTGTTTAAGAAATAATATGTGAATTAGGTTGGCATTGCTATCTTCTGTAGCACGGTTTTTGATGTCTGTAGGTTGCAATTTTGCTTTCTGTAGGAAACCTCTAAATAAGTATTTGTTGCTTTGCAGTGGAGCACTATTTTGAGGTTTCAGCCTTTGTACCAAAAATTGCTCTCTGAATCCTTGATATTTTTCCTAAAATCAGGGACAGCTCTACTTACTGTGCCATGGCACAGGGAAATAACCTCTTCTGCTTGTGTTTGTAGGACTGCTATGTGATGGATGTTACTCTCTTGGATGAAGTTGGAAAGCCCTTCTGGTGTTTCAGTGCTCCAGTCTGCATGGATCTGTCTTCCAAGACATCTG